>JAVQJF010003451.1:0-21210 GCA_036023855.1 Gadopsis marmoratus
CGTGGAGTTCTTAAAAGCGCCGCTCACCGCCGGGGTTTACATAGTACGTGCCGTGTAAATTTCTTTCTTATTCCACCCCTTTTTTTTTTTTTTTTTTTTTTTTTTTTTTAGGCAAACAACAAATCGATATAACCGTGTGCCCGTTTGAATAAGCACACGAGGGCAAAAAGTTCACCTGGTGTAACAGAAGTGTGGAAATATATTTAACACATAAGCTGCAACATTAATAATAGTGATTTGTGATCGAGTTGTAACCGTAGTTAAGTGGTAAATAAGCCTGGTAGGCTGATAAATGTGTTTTTTTATTTTATTTTCAGTTTTTTAATCGGAGCGGTTTAAAAATACGCAAATATTATCATCGCTAATATTAATCCCGTCCATTCTCCCTTCACGGGACGCTGTCTGCTCTCGGCACCAACAGCATGGCACCGGGCCCAGTGCAGACAGACCGCTGGCACTGCCTCACACCGGCTTTACTGCCGAAATGAACACAGTCGAGCATGAGACTGCAGCTTTTACCGGGAGATGGATCCACTAACCTCCACCGTATGGCTGTGTATTAATTAAAGGCGTGAGAGCGTGAACGTCGCCTCTTTTTCTTTTTTTTTTTTTTTTTCTTTTTCCCTCCTTATATTGCAAAAGGATGCAGAGGAGGGCAAAATACATCTGAACACCCCCCGCTTTTTTTTTTATTACATGGCGTTATTTGTAACTTCCTCAGGAGACTTGGTTTAGAATGTCTCCACTTGCGCATTTTTGGGAGAATTTGCTTGAGTGTTTTTTTTTTTTTTTTTTAAATCTTTTTTTTTTTTAAGCTCGAACAAATCCTCCTAATTAAAGCACCAAAAGTGCCGAGCTGCAGGATCATGACACTAACGGCTTCTTACAGTTACCGCCGACCTGCAGGACGACGCAGTCTGGCTCAACCTCCCCTTCTTCTCTCTTTATTCACTCCATCAGCGCTTATGATGCGCCATTATCATCCGCCGCCCTGTGCGGCGAACCCTGCCCTCGCATCACTTCACGCTGCTTCATGTTCACGGTCACATCACAAACGGCCGAAGTGGAACACATTTCTTCACATGCATGAACTCGCATCTCACTGTCAGAACTATATAAATACATATATATATATATATATATATTGTAGTGCCTCCACTGCACTTACCAGTTGTTGACACCGGTGGGGGTTTGATTTCCCGGCACTTGGCGCTTGACTCTGTAGCGACGAGATAAATTCCACCGTCCAAACACGCGCGGACACCAGGAGTCGGGTCCAGAACCGCTGCGCTCTAAGTTTCTGTCCGGAAATGGAAGCGCCGCTCGGATGTGTGGCTCCCCCCGCTACGTTATCCAAAATGAGAGGCAGCGCTACCTTTTTGGTTTTTTTTTTTTTTTCTTTTTTAGGTTTGTGTCATTTATGCGCATAAATAAGCATCTATTTACAGTGTGAGGAGAGACGGCGAAGGAGGCGCGTTCATCCGAGTCTCCCCTTGGTTCGTCCTCTTCTGTCTTCCTCAACTTTTCCCCCCTTGAAAGACGCTCCGAGAGTGGCGCATTTTTTTTCCTCCTTCTTTTGAGCTTCAGCGAGGGACCCCTCTCCCTCTCTCCCTCTCTCCCTCTCTCTCTCTCTCTCTCGCGCGCGCGCGCGTGTGTGTGTGTGTGTGTGCGCGCGCGCCCCTGTGCCCGTGCAGAGGGCAAACTTGGAGCCTCAACTTTCAACAACAATCAAACCACAAAGTCGGGATGGCATCTTTAAAACCAAAAAACACCCGCGCGTGTTTAGAGGAATAAAACGAGCCGCTGGTGTTCAGCCCCCCCCTCCGCTGCCGTAACGTTGGACCATCTGAGCAAAACGTGTAATGGTTCAATTTCCTTAAACGCAACCTGCAGTTTCCAACAAGTGACTCAGCTGCTTATTATATCTAAAGCCTGCGCGCGCAAAATAAACAATAGTCACAACCTTGAATTCCTGACTGAATCCACTTACTCACAGATGCTGACTTCTGTCCCAGCCTCTGATGTGGTCGGCTGATTAGAGGCCGATTAGCGCCAAATTAAGCGGAGTATTTCACCGTTCTGCGCACCGATTACCAAAAAAAATTTAACACATTCAAAAACACGATATTTGGAATATTCCGAGGTGGGATGGGGAGAAGAGAAAAGTAGTTAGATGGAGGCATTGGGCTGCTTCGGGGCCAGACAAGAGTCCTATCGTGTTGCGGATTTATGTGCAGATGAAGCGAACAGCTGTCTCGGATGCAAATGTTCTTTATAGATCCGTTTCGTTAAGATACAGACTGATTTTAAAAAAAAAAATTTTTTTTTTTCCCCCATTCGCATCTTAAGTGAGCCGAGCAGACCGGACGTAGGCCTGCGTTCCCCGCGCCTAATCCTCCTTTTACATTTTCAGTCATACTCCCATCAAACCAGTAATTAATGCGCACAGCCACACGGGAATTTCCTGGCAAAAGGGGACACTGAAGCAAAACGTGCACCCCCCCCTCCCCCTTCCATCCCCCGTATCCCAAACACAAGTAATACCACCTATGCTTACTGCAGCCCTAAAATAGACTTATAAATGTGTAATTTTAAATGCGTTTTGTTTTTTTTTGTAACAGACGCTTAGATCAGGTTTATTTAGACAGGACTAAAGACATGACATCACTCTAGTTTTAGCACAGACAAAGACTCTACAGATTCTACAAAGGCCCAAGAAGGCCATCTTTTATTAATTTTCCACTCGCGCAAACACACGTGCAGACAGAGTGCGTTGGGTCAAATGCAAACCAATATGGGAAAAATAAATAAAATGTGCATATTTGCCAACATGGCTCGCTTAGGTCTTCAGAATTTGACCCGTGCGCTTTAATATGAGGTGTTGTTATATGGCACGCGTAAAAGCACACATGCGCGCACACACACACACAGTGCAAGTAAACGACCCCATAGCCCACGTGCATGATGCACCAACATCTTCAAATCACGCTCCGCCTGCACGGGGAGGAAAAGAGGGTGAGCGTCAGGAGAGACACGGTGGTTGCCTGGCTATATTCTCCTCTTACCTTCTTAAACAAAGGAAGATAAAAATAAAAAATTCAGTCAAGAGCCTCCTCTTTCTCACGCAGAAAGGTGCAGAAGAATGCCTGAAGTTCAGAGAAGGCTGGCGGGTATGAAATCTATCGCCTGGGGGCAAAAACCGGCGGCTTCTTTTCATTTCAAGCGCTTATCGATTCGCCGTTGTCATCTTTGGGCGACGCAGAAGGACACTTGAAAGAATTTCTGATGGGGCTGTGATGTGAGAAACCGGGTGACCTGCTCTGCTGATGCTCTCCTGATTCTTAACGAGCACCATCAGCCTCCCAGCGTCAGTACAGTTGGATGTTTCAACTTTTCCTCCTCCTGCATACTGGAGAGGACTTTAAAACACTCTGTCCGCCTTCCCACGTGTCTCGGCAGGCATGCAAGCCTCCACTTCAAAGAGGAGAGATGATGGACTGCCCTGCAAGTCAGCCACAACATACACACACAATCTAAAACTTAGGCCATTGTAGGCTTTTCTTATTTTGTTGTGGGAAATGGTATTTTGAATGAATGTTCTGCTTTATTTTACTCATAATGTTCACTGCGATAGATTACATCTCTTGAACCTCACACCAGTGCAGACATTTTAAGAACAGATTGTGCACATAATATGATTCATAAAACACAACATATGAACCCTCGGAATCAATATTTAGGCCTGACTGATGGCTGTATATGATTATTTAAAGTGACTAAATATGCAGTTTTATAAAGCCAAAACAGTGTTGTGAAAATATGCACACTCTGAAGAATATGGTCCTATATCTGCATGAATAAAGGCTGAAACATTGTAATATGATGGTTCTTATCTGTGCCAAATTGCACTTTGACACACGGTCGTGTGTGAAATTAAGCCCCAATTTATTTCCAATGACGTATATAAATGAATGACTATGAAAAATGAGTTTTCCTCCTCCTTCTGCAGCCTTTGCATCCAGCACATGCCAGAAGGATTCAGTTAAATTACAGTTAAATCAATGTCTCTGATTTCTCCTCTTACCTCACACCATGATTTTTGAATTAATTCCTATAGGCCGTCATTAAAAGTTAATCCAAACCCCCCCCCCCCACAGCATTCAGTGAAATAATATACAAGTCCTTGCGTTACACACTGTCATCATTCTGTTACACCGGGAAGCTTGAGTAACGCGGCTGTGAAGTGGCTCATTATTCAGGGGTGCTCTTCGCCTGAGAAACCAGCCTATTTTCTTTTCTTTTTTTCTTTTCAGTTTTAGCCTCAAACCACATGTGATTGTCGCCTAGTTCTGTCTGGCCAGCACTCTGTGGCCATGTAATAAAATTTGGAGTCAAATTGGTGTTTCCAAAGCCGCAAATCTTTAAACAAATCAATTTATGTACTGCTAATATGTTAGAAGTAAAGTAATGGCTGGGAACTTAGTTTTATTGTGAGGGGTGTGTGACTTCTTTACGATTTTAAAAGCAGGAGGAATATGGAGAGATGGGGAGGATGGATAGGGAAGACAAAGCATTAGATGAGTCTCCTTCGAGACAGAAATATCCTGTGTGTATTTCCATTTGTCAAGTATCACTCCAAGAACGTTATTAGCGAATGCCTGTAAATTAACCAAATTAAAAGGGTGGCTCTTCGATGGCTCTTGAGCTTGTTGAGCAGCTTTATTCCTGATCCTTACTATTCCAGCTCTGTCACAGTACCAAAGGGGGACGAGCTACACCAACGCTAAGCACTCCAACTCGGCAACATGGCTTGTGGTTTAGAACGTTCTACGCAAGGCCAGTAAATGACTTACATGATAGGCTACCCTCACTTCTCCCGACATGCCCAGCTAACATGGTGTATATTTAAAAAGTACTCAGCTCGTCGTCTTTGTCTTCTTCTGTAATTATCCTATCCTCGGCTTCCAAAGAAAATGCTTAGCTGATGTCATTGTGGTTTTGGCCCCCCGAGTGCTCTAATATTAATCCCATGCATGAAGCAGCTTCAAATGAGTAAGGATTACTTTGAATTAAACTCTGGTCCATGTTTTTATGTGAACACATTAACTCCTGTCACTGCTGGTCAGTCTCCGTTGCTCGACTTTGGACCTGACATGGCTTTGGTCGAGCGTGATTTAAAAATGTCCCTGACACTCGAACGGCATTCATTACAGTGGCAGCCACAGACGCACAGCACAACAGTGCTTTTACAGCAGCGCGGTTGATCTTGGGGAAAGTAATAGCCGGTGCATGCATAAACACATGCGGCCTCAGCCTTAATCACAGGTGCGAGCGGGCCAATAAATTGCTCAAGCAGGTCTCTGATCAATTACATGAAAAATCAATGGGAAGCTGCCACTAACCTGCCTAAGGGGAAATCGGCCAAGAATGAAATTGGTGTGATAAAATGACTATGATGCCTCCCACCCCGTCGATAACATGTAAAACAGTTCGGCTACATGCTAACCCTCCTGTCAGCAGACCTGAGGTGGACCCAAAGGTCACAACTGGAATTGGCTTAGCCCTAATTGGTCTACTGTGGCAGAGAGAGGAAGAGAGGGCACGAGGAGAAGGAAGGGAAGATGATTCAGACAGCGGAGTGTAGGATGGGTGAGGTGTGTAAAATAAACTTTCAAAATGTACATGTTGATAACAAGATCTACATGGAGTGTGTAAGTGTAGAAATAATTAATTCGGGAAGGGTTAGAAGGAGGGACAGATGAATTCGGATGCGTTTTTGATTTTGCGTTTCCAGTTGCTAGCTTTCAACCACATCCCATCGTCTTCATCAGTGTAGTTATGGCTACATATATGATGAAGCGTGTGGGGAAAAAAGCTAAAAAAAAAAACTATCTCCAATGTATAAACTGGCACTCTTGCTTTGGAGTGTGGGAGAAATCCAAGGTTTTGGAAACACTGTTGCATGATTGCCATGTGATAAGTGCGATTGTCATGCGACCCATTTTTGGGAATCTTTACTTGCTGACTCTGCAGCTGTGCAAACAGGAAATAACATAACACTTTGAACGTGATGGAAGGCTGCTCAGGAGGAATGGTGTAAAATTGGTGCAAGGCTGTAGTCTGGTTCCAGGCATCCAAATTGATGCCCACATCTCCAAGTCAAACAGGTCTGGCTTTGTGCTCCTGCAGTGTTCATGTATTGGATGGATAACCATGTTAACAAGTTGCGTTCACATTTTCTGACAGCTGAAGAGTTGGTTGTGTGAGGGTTAAAAATATTAATTGAAAATATACTGTAGCACTATAAGCATTCAATTTAGGTTTAATTAGGTTTAATGACAAACCTTTGCTGACCTAAAACAGCCATATCTGTTTAGTTTTCAAGCACTTCCACATGAAGAGGGAAGTCAGATATATCGACCCTTTCAGGGAAATGCGACTTTCCTAAGTCATAATTACGACTTGGATGTTGACGTGTATGCTATTTAGGAGTTAGAAACGGGTAATTAGGGTAACTCTGATATGACAATCAAGGTCTCAATGACCGCTGTTTGCTCTGTTTGGGGAAATAACTGAGCCAATCAGAGTTTTCTAGGTGGCACTAGGTGGCCTGTGCCAGAGCCGGAAAAAGAGCGACCGATCCATGACTATGAAAATGGCAACAAGCGTGGATGAGATCGGCTGCACGAATGAAAGTTAACTGCTCCTACCAGCTGCCACTGCTAACTGCCTCTTTGTCGACTGAAAGCGGCTAATTCAATAAAGTGAAACCAAAATGGCAGTTCTGTCTGATTATTAGACTAGACTATTTCAGAAAGCTGAGAGAGAAAAAGGAATAGACTATGGATGGTAGTGATGAGAAAAGAAAGAAATGGATATGAGAACATTGAAAGTCAAAATAAAACAAAGGCTTGAACATAAGAGGTATTAATTTTTTTTCTTTTTTTTTTTTTTAAAAGGCAACATGCACATCAAAAGGATCACCTCCAAAAGCTAGAGAGGATGACAAAGATAAAAGCTATGAAGACACAGAGAGAGCGAGAGAAATGGAGGGAGGGAGGGATGGTGGCTAATCTGAAATCGGGATGCTGGTCCCGTGTCCTGTGTTCTGATTAGTTCCAGTGTTTCATGCTCGTCTCCCTGCTTTTCATGGAGCCATATCGCATGGCTGAACTGTACATGAGTACACTGTGTTTCACCACAACACAACGACCAACCTCATGCAGTCGCTAGACTACAAGTGACACATGGGGACCTTTTTTAAAGATGATGCTGGGTCAACGGCCACTCATACTGTAAGCGTGCGTTGTATTTGTGTGGTTCATATCCATTTTTTATATATGGCTGATTTTTCAGAAACGACATTACAAATGTTACTCTTTGGAAGAAGAACGTTATGAACGGTTTCGCATACAGACCTCAACAGCCCCTTTGGCCTTTTCCTTGAAATCGGTACTTCAGTTTCACTACTCTGTTTGTGGGGAAATATCACAGAAAAGGTGATGGAGGGAGGTGGATGTTTGTATACTCGTATCTCTTCACGCTGTATGCTGTGTGATTATCTGTGTGTGTGTGTGTGTGTGTGTGTGTGTGCAGGAGTGGCACAGAAAAGAGAATAGAGAGCGTGGCCATGTGTGAATGAGGAGGGTGAGGTGGGGATGTCTAATCCAGTCCCAGTGTGAAACTGTTGACATTTGTGCTTTTTTTCCCTTCATTATGTGACCGGGGCTGTTTTGCGCTGGATTAGCTACAAATCTCCCATGCAGCACATTCAGCATGCCACTAGTAGTTTAACTTCATTAATAATGGATGAAGAGATTGTAATCCAGGAGTAAGAGAGCATGGAAGAGCACAGAGAGGGAGAGAGGGCATCCCTCTGGTAGAATCAGACTATCCAGTGACGGTGATAACATTACCTATTATTGCTACCCACATGTAATATTGCATCAGTACCATTTTGTCTGAGGTTGTAATTTGCCTGGAAACCACAACGGTAGGGGTGTGTAATCGAATACGTGGAGGGGTGAATAAGGGGAGGGGGGGGACTTTCGGAAGTCTCGACGGTGCATATGCTAGTATCTTCCATTGATTGTGTTTACTCAAGCTTCTCATTGCAGACTATTATAGAAAACCGGGGGACACACCCTGGCCTAACAGCAGGATAAGGGAGATTAAAGGTATACGTATTAATTATTTCTCTCTCCACTTGTGCCAGCTTTGATATCTGGCAACAGAATAGAGACACGTCCTGAGCACAATAAGGTCCAGTGGCTTGAAGGTGAATTGAGATTTAGCTTGATATTCAATTTTTATATGGATTGGGAACAAAAAACCTTTCATAAAAATGATTGGGAACAGATGCATTTGAATACAGGTCAGAGGGCTACTTATCAATTCATACAAATGATTTAATTTAGCCAACGTCTATTTCAATAAAGCTTTCACTTTAGTTATTTTAAACGGCCATTGTGTGGTAAGGATTTCTATCAAGACATTCCTTGAGTATAGGAAGTAATCCAGTTTATATATACATATTTGTTTTTCTTTTTTGCCTAAAACAGCTTTTAAATAAGTATAGATCATTATCAGTGACGGCCACCGTCCCTGGAGAAATGGCTAAAACAGTGCCACCTAACATAGTCAAGGCCAGGGCACAAGTTGACACAGTTTGATTAGCAAGTGATATCTGGGAATTACACTACAACGATGCTTGTATCAAAGATGTTGCGAAAATTAATACCTCTCTTTTTTTTTTTTTTAAAGTATAAAGACAAGAGGGGGGAAGAAACCACATCCAGAAAGCCATGTTTATAGCTCAGCAGTTTTTGTGTAACCGTGACTTCAGCAATAACTGTTTACCATTTAAGTGGTGGTTATTAAGAAAGGGCTATAAGCCTTATGAGAGTCCAGCACTACCAGTTTGGTAATTACTTGGCATTCTGCTAAAGTGGAATTATTCAAGACAGAAAGATAAAAGGAGAAGAAAGAACAAGAAGAATAGAGAAAAGATTGAGGCTTTGATCTGTGCACTTGCCCTTTCCCAGGTGGATGGCAACTGAAAGCTTCAGTGATGGTTTGGCAACAGTGTTGGTTGTGCCTTATTGTATAATGTTCTATTTCATAGATAATAGTTCACTTTGATAACTGTCCTATTGTCAAGTCAATAAAGCACAACATGTACCTTTAATGTACAAGCTTCTCAATAGATGTAAGAATTAGCAAAAGGACTTTGAATTGCTACTTTGTCCCAACTAATCATCGTGTTATAGTGGCATTTTGCTATGTTCACTCCTGAGATTGGATATTGAACCATGCACATATATAAAACAGATGGCAGCATTCTTTTGGGAGGTATTTTGATTGAGAGTTTTGATCTTTGCAAATAGTTGCAACCTGAACAACTGCACGCTGCTAAAATAACCAAACAGCCATATAAAAGTATTGGTGAAATGCTTTAGGTTTTGTCGTTTAGGTGGAAACTTGAATGAAAATCAAACAAAGCTTTTTGTGTGTTCTGATAGATGACACACGATATCTGTATGTTTTGTAACTTCATGCTCTCCAGCTTGAACAGTTACAAAAGGCACTGCTCCCTTTTTTTTCTACCGTTATTTCAAGTGAAAAATCACTCGAATTATTCAATTTCACAGGGTAGCCATGCTCTTTAAAGTGGGCGTCGTGTAACTGATATGAGATATTTTACTGCAAAGAAACATGTGACGCTAAAGACATTGTGTGATTTAAGCTGCAAACCTACTGCAGCACAACAAAGCCCTGCAGCTTCAGGGCTGTCTCTATCAACATTTTATATATATATATTTTTTTCCCAGGTGAAAAAGAAATGATGTTACATTTACTTTGCATAATTTGTTACACCCACAATACAAAACTAGCTTTCTAATGTGAAAATGCAACCAGGAGCTCAAACGGCTAAAATGCCACAGGTGGAGATAGTTTTTGGCACCGGAACAGGGTTAATAAGCTGAAAGGTTTCTGAGAGCCACCTGTTTGTGAACTTCCTGTTTCAGTTGATCAGAAATCTTGTTTTTTCTTGTCTGTCTGAAAGGAGCCGGAGCGTTCCAGGAACGCTTCCTCTCCCACTTTATACTGAGATCACCTCGAGGCGGGATTTCTAAACAAGACAATTAATCAAAGCATTTGCCTACTTTATATTTGAAGATCAAAGTGACATTAAAAGAGAATCTGTATTGATCCCAGAGGGCAAATTTAGTTATTGAGTGCAAGTGTGGTATCTGAGAATATCTTCATGCTCCTAAAGGTGGTGATTGTGGTGTATATGCATTTACTATGTCTGAATGACTGTAAGAATCTGATACAAAGCTTCCCAAAGTTCAAATGAAATTTTATGAAATGAAATTTAAAATATTTGTGTAATGATTGTAATTGAAAATGTAGGCGTCTGTTTAAAAAGTATACAGATTTACAACCTCAGACTGCATCAGAAGCCATGAAAGCTGTATTGTTAGTGTTAGTACCTGTTAGCACTTTTAAAACCATGAGAACTTTATGATATGGCACTATATAAATAAAATTGACTTAAACCGTTTTGTTCAATTTTGTGATGTCGTTGGTTTTGACGATAAATTAAGCTCTTACTATTTAATAAATTTGACTTGTTATAATAAGTCATCCAACCTAAATGACTGAAACGGTCGTTTTCCAATGTCCAGTGGACTTCAGAAAATGATCTACGTCGTCATGGTAACAACGCATGGTTAATGTTGTGTAACGGTCACAGTTTGGTAGGTTTAGGCACCAAAACTACTTGGTTACGTAGCCTAAGTACCTTCTTCTTGCACTGTCGACCTGTAAGGTTGTGTTTTTGGTGAGGAAAAATATGTAAATGTTAACAAAAATCAAGACAACTAAGCAAATCTAATCATTATGTTGACATGTTGGTAGAGTCCAACATCAATGTCCCATCAGTTCATCAGCATACCTAAATTTCCACTGTCTAAATGTCTAATATTCAGTTCACCTTTTAATGTTTTCTTTTGGCAGCCCGCCATTACAAAAGATTTGGTTTGTGTCTGGTAGCTGCCCAGTTTACACACTGTTGGCCAATGAGCAGCTACTGGGCCAATTGTGGGGTTTGCACTTTGCTCAAGGGCACAGCAGCTGCTGCTGTTGAGGTAGCGGTGAGCACGTTTACTGTCCCAGCAGTGAGCATCCAGTCGACCTTCCTTGTGTAACCATCAGATCATGTAATTAGCTGCAGGCTGTCATAGGTGCAGGGAATACCAGGCAGACAGCTTTGATGTGTGAGGTGCCACATTGCTGCAAATAAATGCTTAATGGGCTAAGCTAAGGTGATGTCATAGTTCATTGTAATGGCAGTTGCCAGCCTCATAAATAATGCTTAAGATTGTTTCCAAGTACGTCTTTTGACTGACGTGCCAGTTTGCTTCAGGCTGGCGCGGCTGACCCCTGGCATTCTGTGAATGTCACAACAGTTTCCGTTGTGATGAACAGACACAGTGTAAGACATGACTGTCATTACTAAATGAGTTTTCCAACATAAGAGTCCTATAAATTTTACCACTACATTAGAGTAGGGGTGGTAATTTTCAGAGTTTCTATATATCTAAGGAAATAACATTCTCCCCCCCCCCCCCCCCCCAACAAATACACACAGCCATTGATTTACAGACACACATGCAGCAAGTGTTAACTGTAGAGTGAGTACTGCCAGCATGGCCTAAACCCTCAGAAATGGACACACTTCAACTCAAGAAGCAAACAAATTGGCTTTTCATTATTTTGTTTTATAACATTGCAACTAAAAACATAACTATCCACAAGTCTTGATGTAAATAAAATGCACGAAAGCTGGGACAAACTAGGTCAAAGATGTAATTATGACTAACATATCCCTTAAGGATATGATTACGTCTGACTGAGTCTGTTTGTAGTCATTTACTAAATGCACTAAAATAATGAAAAATGACCCATAAAATGTTGTGGATCACAAGGCGATGTCTTCAAATACACTGTTTTTGTTTGACCAATGGTCTAAAAATCAAAGATATTCAAACAGAGAAATTACTCATTTTAGAAGCTAGACCCAGAAAAGATTTGACATTTTCTTCTTGATAAATGTTAAACTGTTTTACCAAGGAGTTAAAAAAATTTTTTTTGTTATTCATTTATATTGCAAAAGTACATTTGGAGTTTAGTGTCTTGCTGAAGGACACATAAGCTGTGGCTGAGATCAAGCCTCTAATCTTTTGGCTTCAGGATGGTCTCACTCAGTCCATCTGCCGCTCCCTACTTTGTTCCCTCTTTCCATACTTCACCCTTTCCCCTATATATCTGCATACCTCCAGTCAATTAATCATATTAGCACCAGAAAGTAGATGCCCGCCTAATACTTTCTGAAGAGCAGCCTTCCAAAATAATACGCAGCAGAGCAATAACCTCGTCACGAAAGGGACATTTCCGCGGCGGCTGCCTCTACATGACACAAGTGCTAATGCTGAGTACAAAGTTGCATCTGGTTCCCCCTGACTGGGAGGAAAGCTAGCCTGCTGACTCTGAGGCTAGGCTAAGCTGCCGCCAGATAGCTCGTGCTTTCCGTGTCTTTTGGGGGCTGCAGTGCATGCGACGCGTCAGCCAAGGCCACATAAGCCCCAGAGCATTCCCCCCTCTCTCTAATGTTTCAATTAATTGCAGGGCTGTCACGAACGGTGTTCAGCTAACAGGAAACACATTGGCTTCGACACGAAATCCCCGATTGTTGATAGATGTAATTAGAAGTGTTAAATCTCATTCCAGATTGTTTCACACAACTGCGGTGAAAAGGGTTACAAACTGTCCTGAGCAGCTGAACTGAAGCCAGCGAGAGCACTGTGTTGCTTGAGGGCACTTTGACGGAGGTTGTCATGTATTCATTTAGTTTTCCCACGCAGGTTTTCATAGCAAATCTATGAAGATTCAGACTATATGACCTTCCGGTCACAATAAAGCTTCTCTTTCTTTCAGGCTACTCCAGTGTTGGAATACTTGTGTAATGAAAAAGGGATGAGATAGTTTATTTGGTAAAAAAAAAAAAAAAATATCTGAGGAGTGTGAGAGAAAAGAAAGCATGGGAGTGGAACCAAAGCCTTCATTATATGACTGATAATGCCTGATGTGATGGATCACGCAAACGCTGTGCATCCCTGGCGGTGCACATGACTTCATTTTGCATGTCTGGTGGGACAAACATTCACTCTAGGCAATTTTAACGCTCTCTCATTGCTTTTGCAGCATATTCTCATGTGTTACTTTTAATAAATATGGCACGAACAAAAATTTGGTTATCAAAATGAATCGGTGTGTTACTGGATCACATTCCATTTTCGTGAGATTCAGCTGTGGTCGACCCTTTGAACTCGCTTTGTATCTTGCCAGAGTTATCTGAAAATCGGTCAGGAATATATACAGTGTGGTTATTTAGGCCAAACACAGGGAGGTAATGTAGCTGATAAATGGGACCTGAGAGGTTTCTGAGGAAAATCACTATATTAAACCTCAAAAGTGTATAGATCCTACATTGAGCAACAGTGAAAGTGGTTTAGAACAGTATCTCATATGTCTTTATAGGAATAGTTTGTTTTAAAACATTTTTTCTATTTCTAGGAATCACATTGATTGTAGGAGAGTCCATTGAACTCTGCTTTGATTGGCAGACTGAATGGAAATCGCCTACAATTGGCCAAAAGTGATGCAACAAAACCTGTTGTGTTTTTTTCTACTTTTCCTGTGGCATTATTCCAAAAGGTAATTGAGGCAGTGTTATCATTTTCAGAGCAAACTAAGATGTCAATATTGTCCTAAAGGCGTGTTTGAGCAGCACTCTTAAGTTTAGAGGAGGCTGCAGTTATGAAAGTGGACTTGAAGAGACATGACATGATGCATCTGACATGTTGCTCTTCAAGTTATAATATGAGCAGACACTTGCAGAGTTGATATTTTAGTGTATTGCAGGGACACAGCTTGGAATTGTGGGCCCTAAGGAAAGGAGGTTATTCTGTAAGTTAATGTATACTTCCCTCCACACCTACCCCTAAACCACAGCATCATACAATAATCTACAAATCATTATATACACATCAGTAACTAAAAATGGCCTTGAGCACAACGCTGGCGGTGAATTGGCTGTCAAGGCAGACTTGTTTTGTTATGGCCTGTGCAGCAGGTTCCTTGCCAAATTTGAATGCTTCCCCTTCTTTTCCCCCCGTTATTTAAAATCACTTGCTGAACTATATTTTTGTGTTTGCAGAGTTGTCGAAGTTAACTTGAAGGAGTACATATATCTATAAGCTGTGAGCAATTTAAACAAAGAGTGCTTTTTACCCTAAAATATACAAATTTCCCCATTTTTAGATGCCTGAGGAAAACTACCTATTGTTGAACAAGTATAAAGCAAAGATGAGTGAAATCTCATAGTTAGTTATAGAAATGCAGATACGCGCACACACACTCTTCTTATTTTCTTGTTAATCATCTTGTGCCCGAACTCTTAAAAAGCATCTGTGCACAGTGACTTCAGAGCAGTCGTAGTAGTTGTACCACTACTACAGATTGTTGGTAGAGTACATAGCCAATAGCAATTATTGCTATTATCATTAAAATAGGCTGTGGATAGGCTTATATTTTGATTGTCTTCACTAAACTGACAGAACATGACGGATGTTTTAAAGGATAGTCCATGCTTGGCAAGAAGAAAAGATGTTTACAGAGTAGATTCGCCATTGAGAGGTGGGCTTTCAGGTAATGATTGATTATTTTCCATTGGCCAGTGAGACATGAATTCAGACAAGGTTGACAGGTTGTAGGTCCATGATCCTCGCAAAGAGAACCACAGATCCTCTAGTATGTTGAAGGCTTGGCCCTTGCGGACCAATTGAGTCTTAACCCCTTCCATGGTGCTCATGGTTATAACACAGGACATTCTGATCACTGGACCTGAAGAGCAGTTCAAATACCGTCAGGTCATTGGGGGCCCATATTAACAGAACCAAGGCTTTGTCACCAATCCCAGTCAACTTCAAGGATCTTTAGTGGAAACAAATCGATCAACTCCTGACTCAATAACTGGTCTATGACACAGAAAAGAAAACACCATGAAGATGATTTTTTTTTTTTTTTTCTGGGTACCTCCAGCACCCAACCTTACCTGCAACTAAAATAAAACATTGAAATCATATTAAATCTGGGATGAATGTGGTTTTAAATGAAGTAGCATCAGATTAGCACAAGGCATGCAACCTGTGGCAAGATCGACTCTTTTTCCAGATGTCATAATTGATTCTCGTATTTCAAAGACAAATAAATTGAACAATGGACATTTAACAAACATAAAGGGAAATGTCTCCTTTCCCCTTCGCTGGATAAACAAGTGAACATTAAGTGTGCCCACCTGCTCCCTTTTCTCCTGACACCCAATTAGTTTTCAGTCCAATTACCTCAGCATACAAACCACAGATCCCTTTTAGCTTTTGAAACCAGAGCAGCCAAATCAAAGAATGACTTGGAATCAGAACAGATTCTTCATCTCTAGTTTAATAACGTCTACTGGTACACTACATGAGAGTCTAATATCAGTGGTAAAAATGTCATGTTGGGGGCTGACTCAGAGCAGGCACCCACCCATCATCGCAGCACCAGTGTAAAAAAGATTCTAGAGAAATTATTAAAAATCTGTCTATTGTATATTTCAACCAAATTTATTACCCCAAAATACTGATATATATCGACCTCTGCCTTTTTTAATTATGTAACTTACCATATGTTAAATAAGGAGATACTTAAGCTTTAGGAGTGAAACAATTTGAAATATTTCTGACATGAGTTGCGTTCGTTCTTCCTACTGATGCAATGTATGATCACAGCAGTGCTGTAAAGGGCAGATGGCTATTGGTGTCTCAGAAGGTCACAGATGAGGCTTTTATGTCCCTCCTTTCTCTCTGTCGGCATGCTGTGGAGCACCCTGGCTCTGCTGATAGGTTGCCTCCCTGCAGGGACACAAAGCAACTCGTTCCTGGCTTCCATGCAGGAACTCAGGAAAGCAAAGGCGTCAGCTATGCAGCTCCCAGCAGGAACAGTGGAGCTGTGGAATGAGACAGCAGCGCTGGAGGAATGAGAGTGCCACCTGTTCACCTCAGCTAAACATCTAACCTAGAGCACTTGGAAGGAGACAATGGGTATTTCCATTTAACACGGAAACAATTATGCTTTTTATTGCCCTTGTAGAACAGAATGGCCACTGGGATTAACGGGGATGTTCATTAACACCAGTGGCTCGAATAGTACCTCTTTAAAACATGCATTGATGCCTCGACAATGGCTCTCCAAATTCACCGCCTGCACTGTTCAGCAATGTGTAGGACAGTATGAGCAAAACATCAGCGTTGCCAGTCACATAATACTTAAAGGCTTTCACCTCAGAAAGCGTTATATAAATTGAATTGAACCTCAAGCACGGCATTGTGTACAAACTAGTGGAATTGGTTGTTCATGCCAGCTTTCATTCCCAACATTTGCCAGAATGCCACTGGATGCACCTTGTAGAGAGAGAAGTCTAATCGGTTTAGCTTAGGTTTTGTTAGGTTTAGGCACAAACGTGACTTGGTTAGCGTTAAGGAAATATCATGGTTTGGATTAAAATAACTGCTTGGTTAAGGTTGGGGAGAATATTCATGGTAAAAAATAAACCAACATTGGCTTTAGTTTGGAAACTGGAAGCGAACAGTGTTCTCTTGTGTCGAAGATCAACGTTTTAATGACCCATCACTCCAATCCGACCTCCTCCATGTTCGGCGGACTTTGTGGCTCTATAATGTCATCCTCTTTTGCTCCCAGTGGAAGAGTCTTAATTACTGCAGCCGCTAGAGGACTTTGTCACTTGAATGTAAACGAATGTTTTTGGGAACTTGCTGAGGCTGTTGTTTCCTTGGAAGGACAGTCCCAACATAATGTGCTTTGACTTGCTTCTCTCTATTCTCTGCTAACCATTTGTTGTGGTTACACAACTATTCTGCAAGTTTTTTGTTGAGTCAGTCACAGGCTGCTGTACTTAGGAAATTGGTAAACTGCTGTGGAAGATCAGTTTTTAAAGTTCTTGCAATACCTCCTGGATGCTAAAATAAAGGTCAAATTAATTTGAAACTTTCTTGAATACTCAGTTGGATGCAAAATGCTAAATACTTGATAATGTTGTCATAGGAACAATATTAGTCTGGTGCATAAGAGGCTGATGCTTCACCATTTGGTTGCACATTCAGCAAGTTACAGGGACCAGGTCAGTTCTTGGTCTCATACAAAAAGATGCTAGTATAAGTAAACCTCCACAGCAGCCATCTTTTCTCCACTGAGGGCATTAAAATAATATGTCCTGTCCATCCATTCAAGTTCTACTACTCAACCACTTTTCACACTTATCATCCTCCACTTCTAGTACTACATCCTCATTCCTTCATCCCAAAGCTCCCCTTAAAGCACATTTACAAGGTGAGAAGTGCCAGGTCCAGCAACTGAAAACAGAGTCGGTGTATCAGCTGTAGCCATCAATCATACTTTGATCAATCACTGTCACTTGGTCCCACGCCAACCTCACACCAGTCTATCTGCCGCACCCTCGGCACATGTAGACCTCGGGAATGCTGGGTAATGAGGGATGGCAAAGGGGCATCAAGGCATCAGATTACGAGCCATGTTGGGAAGAAAGGAAAGATGTGTCATGTGAGGGTGTGTGAGCTTGTTTACATTTACTTGCAAGGTATTTAGCTCGTGCATTCATCCAGAGGAAACTACGGGATGGCCTTCCTGCACTGCAAACATTGTAAGGAGAGGAAAGGTCATAACAAGGAGGTGATGCAGGAAAGAAGTGTGTGACGGTGTCTGGGATTATTGTTGACATGTTGGGTGACTATGTCATGTTCTGTGCTGGTCTTTTCCTTTGGATTTTATGTTTTATTAAAAAGTGTACTCTTGGCACTCTTGGCATTTGTATCCTTGATCTGTTATATGTTCTTACCCAAAATACTCAGCAATATGCTTGTTAACTTGGCATAGAGCAAGAATACAAAACGCTGTGATGCTTCTGGATAAAAGGAAATGTATGAACATACAAACTGTAAACCCATTACAAGGTTTTATGTCTGTAGTTTTCACCCTGCTCATTTAAAAACACACCACATCCAATGTTTAAAATTGGGCTGGTGGCCACTGTGCGAATATTTAGACATGCTAGTGGTGTAGCTCGAGCAGCGATGGCTGTCGTTGGTTGAAATGGTAGCACTGACAGTGTGGCAGGCAAGACTAACATTTACATTCAAGTAAGTACTTCGTTGATAATGTGTGGTTACAACACTAACATTTTATGCTCCATCTGACACTTTCAACATTTGCAAGAAAATTACAATCAAGGATTTGTAGCAACAAAACACTACAATTTAAGTAAATTGTGATTACACTGATGTCATTTATTAATGTTACAGTTGTTCCTCACTGCATTATACCAACAATGATATTGCTATAGGCAAAGTTAAAAGTACATCTTCACTAACCAGGCACACAGACTTGTTGAAAATTGCACATCATAAGATTTACACTTGTAAAGATGTAACGTTGGGCTATAACATGTTTGTTTGCTGTGCATTAGACTTGTGTATTGGTAGATTTGCTGCTTTACCAATATTCATTGCAGGGATAGCCACTTTAATTCAGCCTGAACATCTAAGATCTGAGTCCTCAGACTAATAAGTATCTTTTTAAATGGCAGCAAATATCACATCATGCCATGGAAGAGATGGAGATCTCACCACTAATCTGTGCTACAAACAGCGACTGTTGGAGGGGGCACCACAAGGTATTAAGTGTAAATCCTCTTTCCTGAAAATTGTTCACAGCGCAAATGGAAATTCCATCAGAAAATTCAGACTCATTTATTATTCATCGTCAGCCCCTCACCAATGCCTCACTAGACGTGATGAAAAACGACGGCAGATACGCAAGTATATCATGTGGGACTCTAATATATCGCTATCGAAAGCAGTGAACTGGAAAAGACAGGATTTAATATGGTATCTGCTGCTAAGTCCCTACTAATTCAATAACATTATGCCAAAGATTTATTGGGCATCCCATTTCCCATAAACACATCTGCTCGCTGAGTTTGATGCAGGCCGTGCGGCAATATGTAAAGAGTTTCAGAGCTGTTTGTGTGGAGACTGAGTGAAACAAAATGTGCTGAATATACCTTTTTTTTTTTTTTTTTTTACAAGTGAAAAACATGAATGAATGCAATATTGTCCATAGTATAGTATTTTAGCCATAGTTATTTGCACACTTGTAAACTAACCATCAGTTTGTGAACACATGTAGAGTTTTCTTTGGGACACGCAGTGAAGTGATCACTCTCTAAGGTTTCCAGTCGCTTCATCCTGTCTGATTTATAGATGGTAAACGATTTCCTCCTGAAATAGACGCATTATTTTTAAGAAGCCTGCAGCTGAGTGGGGAGTGCACTGTCGGATCTCAATTGGAAGCATTCCAGTCCAGCAAAGGACAGACGTTACCGGTTATTCTTCAAAAGGATGTTTTTATTTAATCATAAATTATTATTCAGTGGCAGAATTCGCTTGGTTTGTGTGTGTTGTTTTTTAACAGAACGTTTGAATGTTATGTTGGAATTAAGCTTATAATTTTGGACTCAATGTTTTAGTTACCAGATTCCTGCACAGACCATCATATCATCCGCACTCACCTATCAGACCAGAACTAACCTCATTACAGAGGAATGTGTCTCGCTCATACAGACTACAGTCTCCTGCTCTTCACAATATATCTCAGTGGCAGGATGTGCTACCTTTTTTGGACCCAGTTTGAGGGGAAAAAAATAACTGATTAAAGGGAACAGAAATGAATTCCTCATCTTTTTCTAATGTCTTGAATTGGCCCTCTTCTTCCGTAAAGCTGTAATGCTTTAAAGGCGACATGGGAGCGTCAGAGACACACACGTGACAGTTGAGTCATCCTCTCCTCTGGAACCCATTAAGAAATGTATAAAATGCCTTCCTACCAGTTTGATTTGTAGTTGGAGGGTGAACCCCTGAAATGTCTGTCTGTGGTTTGTGAGAATTTGAAACCCCAGTAGTGAGTGATTGTTTCAATGTAAATGGGGCATGAAAGCCCCTCTATAACTTTTCTTTTGGGTCTTGTCATGCTCGATTTATAAATCCCACAAGTGATTTCTGGTTTTCATGTGGCCATTTTACAGTTTCAAAGCACAAATGGCAATTTATATTCCCTTAATATATTTAGTTTAAGAGGTGAAATAACAAATCAAAGCATTGATTCAGGAATATTGTACAAATAGTCAAAAGATGAGGGAGAGCCTGTGTCAATATATCTGGTTGTTGTGACAGTGGGGCTGCTGCGTGCACAAACACATGGCTGAGTTTTGTGGGGAAGTATAACTGAGGCTGGCGTGGCGTTGACACCTCCAGCTGTCTCCAGGGTTGGTATAAAGATCTGACACCCGCAGCGGTCCAGCGTAGACACCAGCTGGGCCTGGAGCCAGAGAAAATGTCTTTCACCTCATCTATCAACACTGCCGTTCCCTCTCCTTCACAAACCACGAGCCTCTTTCACCTTCTTCCACTCCTTACAATTTTTTTCTTTTATCTCCACATTGTACCTTATTTTTCCCTCACCCTCCTTTACTCTCTCCAAAGCATCCCTCTTCCGCTTCAGCCAGAGTTCCCCTCTCACTCCCTCCCTCCCTACTTCCCCTTGTTCTCCCTCCTCCCACTTGCAAATCCTTTCCAGTGACACAACACTGATTTTCTGCCAACTTTTCTTCCCTCCTTGAACATCATTTTCTGTGGCACAGTAGCTCTTGACTTTTGTGATGACTTCATACCGCCTCTCTTAGCCTGGGTGGTGGTCAACTCAAGCGGAGAATGAGGACTCTTGAGAGTCACAAGTGCTGTCTGCTAGAGGCAGTGCACAAGATGCAAGAGTAGGATAACATTATCAGTCACTTCTAGTACATTTAAACATATAGCCTCTGTATTTCTTTACTCTCCTTTGACAGAAATGGCTACAATATACAGTATGACGGTACCGAGTGCAGAGTGAATGGCTATATTATACAGTAATATCATATTGATTCTTTTGCGTGCAGTAGAGGGAAAAGGGTTC
>JAVQJF010003453.1:0-17880 GCA_036023855.1 Gadopsis marmoratus
TTGTTGGGTCTGTAGATATAGAGTTGGCTTGAACTTGCTCTATATTAACAAGTGCTATGAGATAACTTTGTTATGATATAGCGCTATATAAATAAAATTTGATTTGATTTGATTTGATAGATCTTGGACTCATTAACATGTTAGAAATCCACACTCTACTGTGCCACCTCGGTTGTTAGCACCGTCACCGCACATCCAAAAGGCTCTGGGTTTAATTGACTGGTCCCCCCATATCTACGTGGGCTTTCTCAAGGCACCTCGGTTCCCTCCCACAGTCCATAGTTAGGCAGGTTAGATGAGCTGGAGACTTTAAACGGAATATGGAATACACAGGGAAGCCAGCTCGCTACACATGTTTGAGAGAAAACTTAAATCTCATCTTTTTACTTTAGCTTTTAATTAACTATTTGCATTTTGCTTTTTAGTGGTTTTAAAATACTTTTACTTTTATGGATATATTTCCTGTATTCTGTGTTCTATATCTCTTAATTGCATTTTGTCTTATGGACAGTCTCAACTGTGAAGCACTTGCTGCAATTATTTCTTTTTGTAAAGCACTTTGAACTGCATTTCTTGTATGAATGGTGCTATATAAATAAGGTTTATTATTATTATTTACCTATGACTAAGTCATTGTGTGGATTGACAGTTTGGTTTTGCAAATTGCCTTGCACCTATAGCTAATGTGCATCTAATAACTCCCCTTTTCTCACTTTGCCACTGCTGCCTGTGAACAGCGAGCTGGTAGCCTGTTTAAGCGTTTTACACGACTGCATTTACACGTCCCTATGATGATGATGATGATCCTGTCAACAACATCACAACACTTCAGAACCACTTTTGTTTCCAAGTGGGTTTGCACCACACACTGTATATAAAAAAGGACGCGTCTCCACTTCCTCCTACTGTACAAACATGAAGCCAACATATACCAGCTACAGGAGCTGCCATCTTGCGCAGCAGTGATCCGTGGTGGAGCCGGGGTGTCGAGTTCCCGCCTACACACTCACATGAACCAATCGCGAGCACACTTATCAAAAAGACTAACACATCAGCGTGACCTACAATGACCTTAACCATCTTTGGGGAAAATGTATTTGACATGTACTTTGATTTTTCAGTTTTTCCCATGTTTATGATCTATACTGCCACCAGCTGTCATGACATCCATCTTTTTATACAGTCTGCGGTTTACACATACAGGAAATTAGCTTTTGGCATTTTGATGCATTACTTATATGTGCGTCCACTTTTGTATGTTGCATTTTCTGTGTACGTGCACCTGGTTTGTTCTTTACGCTGACACCACAGAAGAAAAAAAAAGAAGTTGTACTACACAACAAAAAATACCCTTCTTAAAATAAGTGGAAGAATGCACCAGTGCAGTGACACTATTTCACTGCACTGGTGCATTTTCTACAACTGAGTGTCAGTATCCTTTGACAGAATGAGGCATAACGCTGCTGTAGAATGAAGAAACGTCATACTCGACTTCACAGAATCCTTGAAGCAAGTTCATTTGCATTTAAAACATGTTGGAGTTGTCTTGCAGCAATGGAATAGAGTGTTTTTAAAAAAGTGAGATTTTTGGGGTTTAAAAAGACAAAAACTGCTTGATACATTTTTTTAATTTGCAATGTTACCCAATGGATCACACGAGGTGTGAATGTCATCTCGGTGGATGAAACATGCACTGAGACCCAAGTCTCATCTAAGAAGACAGCAGAGACTAAGCCCAGGAGGATAATGGGCAGCGCTGTGTGTCTTCTTTCATTTTGGCAGTAACAGAAGAAATGAGAGTTAAGACACTCAGGAGGCACATTGCTCAAGTAGACAGATCGCTTCTACAAATACACCCGGTCCCCTGTGGAGGAGCACATTCCTCAGAGAAGACGCTTCTCTAAAGATATTCAGTGGAATTTACTGGAACATCAGAGGGAAGGAAAAGACGGGGAGCAACAGCCACCCTCACAAACCTGTCTGTACTTTAGAGTACTGACTAGAATAAACCCACACAGTGCCTGAAAAGCAACAGGCAGCGTTCACTGTAGCAGAGCCTTGGGAGTTTCAGCATGGGCAGCCTACTTAGCGATACAACGCATCCCCCGAACTCTTGAGAGTGATTATAATTAGAGTCCATTGTATATGAGTCATTGAGAAAGTGTGTAATTTATTTGCAAGAGGGATGAGATGCCAACTAGTGGCCAGCAGCTCCTTTCCCTCCGTCCTCCGCTAATAGAAGCACTGATCATCAGTTTGTTAACGAAGCATCAATGATTGCTGGTGCCTTTTTTCTCTCAGTATTTTGGGGCGCGGGGGGGATAGAAAAGCTGCTGTTAGAGACAAAATACCACCAATTTTCTCATTTTCTACTCGCCACTCAATAAAGTGAAGTCTATGATCTGTCAGAGCAGGGCTGTAATTATCATCCATTTCAACAATAATCTAGAAACTCGGCAATCAGCACTGCATAACATGAAACACTGCAACCATATAGCGTGGCATTCTACCACTGAATGCATTTCTCAACATTTTCGATAATCACCCTCATTCATGGATGAGGGTCTCTGCAATCAGGTCCGCTTGTATGATTGGCTGGAGTAATCAAGCCCATTCCAGTGGGAGTCAGGTTTGGGAACCGGAAAGTGACAAACACAGCGAGGGACGAGCACAGCTGGGAAATGCACTGATAGAAAACGGCGCACTGGTCAAGAGGAACAGCGATCAAGAGAAATGTTGTGACTTCAGGTGATGATGGAAAGTGGCGCACTGGGCTCTTGTTCCCATCATTTGAAGCACCCGCGCAACATACGCTGTCGCCCAACTGCCAGCATCCCACATGGCAGCTCGTACTGTATTTACGGTAAATACGATCTGACACGAACGCAGCATAAAGCTGACTGATATATTCGTGGCCTCCTGCTCACATTAGATGCACCAGTCCTGTTTGTGGAGGGTCTGTCAGCGGTGACAGTTTACATTTATCCCTACGGACACACTGAGCGACACCAAAGGCACAATTCAAACATGATTTAATTTGATATGGATTTTTGAAGCAGCAACACAATATTTTTTTGAATCATCTGCCACTTGCTGATGTGTAACGCTGGTGTGCTACTATGCGCTCATTGATTTTTAACTTCTACTCAACAGTTTTCTCATCGGGGTGAAACGACATTATTATTACACAACCAACAATCTTGATACCTAATGTCCCAAATGGTTTGTTACGCAGAACCATCCAAAAAACACTCGGCAGGTGACTGGATGAACTCTACAGTTCTGAAAAAACTGATGCCATAGCATTATCTACGCCAGCCTCTTTAGGAGCTGCCATTATTTTAGTTTCTGTCGCGCCTAAACCACGCCCGTGGCTGCCCGTAGCTCCTCACACGTGATTGGTCCGAACCACTCTGGTTTGGCCGCACATCTTGAAGCGAATAACCTGGCAAGATGAATCCTCGCGTGTTCCTGCAAACCCAGCTGCCTCGCACGGTCAGCTGTCTGTACTCGGCCAAAGACGGTTTGTGAGGTAAGAAACATCACCCCGTGACATCGCTATGATGTTCAACATGCTAAGATTGTCAACATTAATTACGCTGCAACTCAAAACCTCTCAGCTATATAAAGGTAGTTAGGGGTCTTGGAGTTTTAGTTATTAATAACTTGACTTACTTGAAAAAATGTTGAAAGCTGAGCCTGAGATTCGATAAGATCCGATACTGTAGTAACTACAATAACGACAAATCATATTAATGCATAGCTGCATTAAAATCAAGACAGATTAAGGACATGTGTTAGATAACTGGTGTAGTACAATAAACCTGCATCTTGTCCAGCATACCACGGGTAGACAACACTACCTGTCTTGGTATTTATATTTTTGATAAAAGGCCTGTATCAGCGCACCAGTGCATCAGCCTAATAGGCGCGACATGTCGCTCTGCAGCTGCAGAGCCTGGAGGTGAGAGATCAGATCCACAGATCATCAATCAGACCAGAGTTGTGAATCTTCACGTTTGCTCCAAGGTCAGGCTGTACAGTCCTGGAAAACTCTTCACTCTGGGACACAGTCCTTGAGTTTGTCCATTCATCATCAGTAACCCCTGTCGAGAAAGTCAGAAGACAGGCCCATTCAGCCGTCCCTCCATGAAATAGCCCCCGCAGCCGCATAGGGTCTACGTTCAAGATGGACGTTTTGGTACACTGTGCTACTTGGAGGGCAACACTTTAGGGAGGATGCCCCAGAAAACTCGCTGAGCTCATCTCCAACTCGGAAGGGGCATCTTTAACTGAACTCTAAAATATATATATATATGTATATATATATATACATATATATATATACATACACAGATAGTGTACACACAAACAGCTTCTTGTCTCCCGCACCTGGTTTACAAAAACGAAGCGGCTCCCTTGGGTGTTTCAAAGTCTTGAAAGAAGGCCGAGACGGAAAGAGGGCCAGGAGAATAAACAGACTGTGTACTCCCTCCCTCCCTCCCTCCCTCTCCCTCGCAGTATGTAAAGATTCTCACTGTGGATATGGGAATCACGCCGTCCCACCTTTAAAGTATCCGTGGACTGGTTTGACTTTGCATTAACTGAAGCGCCACAATAAAGGCGACAAATCAGACGCGATTCCTTGCACTGTCTTACCGGGACGTAACGGTCTCTAAAACGAGCCTCGTGCTGTGGCGCACATTGATGAGATGCCCCCCCCTTTAGTGCGACTTCTCTCTATGCGCGGCTGTTCTGATACACAGCGTCCCACAGACGGAGCTCTGCCACAGGGACCATGCAGCTGCAGACAGTGTCTCTGCTGTGTTCCAACAGCGGACAACAGGCTCTCTATCCGCCACAGTCGCTGAGTAGCCCTCTCATCTTCCCCCTCTCCTAATCTCCGCCTCTTCTTCACTCTTCCTTCATCCTGCGGCTGAAGACAGATATATTCTTAGTGAGGCATAACAAACTTTCTGCTGTTTCTTTCTCCCTCCATCTCGTACTTTTTTCACTGTGACTCTTCAGCTCATTCTGCAGCAATCTGTCTCTGTCCATCCCTTCATTTCAGCCTCCCGTAGACTCTGATAATGAGAGTGTACGGTTTTGCTTCCCTGCTCTCGTTTTCTCTGTGAGTAGCATGCTGCTTTTGCCGTTGCAACAGGGGTTTAAATCCTCCAGCGCAGCCCACCGGCACCACCGCAGCTACGCACTGGGCCGGAATAAATCCAGGAGCCTCCAGTCTCGCCTCTGAATGGACCCACAACCCTGAAAGCGAGCCCAGAACAAACCCCTCCCTGCATCAATCCAGCAGCAATGAACCCAAAAGGCCTTCCTTTGGGACATTTAGCTCCCCTCCCTGCCTGCACTGCCTTTCACAAAGGATGATTTCAGCTGCCTAATCAACTAGAAAAAAAACAAAAAAAACTTGTGCCCTCCTCCCACTTCCTGCTACAACCACTTCCCCCCCCCCTCCTCCTCCTCCTCCATGTAAATTTCACATGCCAGTGATTTTGTTTTTCATAACATGAAGGGAGGGCGATTGCTCCAAACAACATTTTCTCCAAAGCATATGTGAAATGTCAACATCATTAAGACCAACTGTCAAATTTGGTGACAGTGAAAGGGCCCCGTCATTATAGCCTCATGCTCGAGTCTTTAAAAATCCAAGGGGGGGGGTTGTTTTTCCTGTCAAAAGCTTTACAGGCTTACATCCCCGCCTGCTTCCGCGAGCGCTCAAACACCTGCGTTAATGATCTCGGTGACAGAATCAGGCAATTACTGGACGTTTTTTTTATTCAGGCCCCGGGCTAGGTCAAAACTCACACACCCACATGCTCGAGTCCTCGTTCTTTTCTGCCTGTCCCCCAATCCGGCTGACACCAAGTCAGAGTTTGGGCAGAGGAAACAGCCCTGGTGCCCTCTGGCGCGTCCCGCCACCAAAATCCCCACGAGCCCCCGAGTCTTGTCTTACACCAGTAAAAGTTAGAGGTCAGTCCTGAGTCAAGTGTCCTATGCAAACGCATATTTCGATGCATTTACTAAACGTTTCAGCCGTCAACTGACACGAAGCAGCGGACGCTTGTTTCATTTAGTGGCTGTAAGTAACACAGCAGAGCTATTAGCAATATTAGTGGCATTAGTATTATTGGTACTATAGCAGGAGAATTAGTATTAGTGGCAGAAGCAGTACTAGTAACGGAGGTAATAGAAGCAGTAGAAACATTAGTGCTGTAGTAGTAGCATGCAGTAGCAGCGGCAGCATTAGTATTTTGCAGCATCAGCAGTATCAGAGGTAGAGGTAGTACCGGTATTAGCAGTAGCAGCATTAGCACTTAACATTATTATTAGTAGAATAATTATTAGTAGTAGCATTTGTAAAGCATTAGTGATAGTAATAGCAGTAATGGTATTGAAGGCTCAGTAATGGTGGTGGTGGAATGTAGATCACCTTAGAAACCTTTCAGTGACACAAATGCTGAGAAAAGATGTTTTGCACGCAACAGCTTTGCTTTTCCCTGCACCTGTTGCACCTGTTGTCTGCCACTGTTTGTGTGTCAGCGTGCACTTTCTCACACGGCTGCGGGGTAAGTTTGGTTGCGGGGCCTTCTTACTGGCCTGCCGCAGTCCAGCAGGTGAGCAATTCAAGCGCGCCTCTAGTCCAATTAAGCACCAACAAATCAACATAATTAGGCAGGAGAGCACTTAGCTAAGGACTTGCAATGAACCATCACAACACACGCTGGCAATCCCTGGATATGACAGACTTGTTAGCCTTCACTCACATGGTGGCCGATGCCCCCCCCCCCCCCATACTGTGCCCAGCCAACCGGCCCCACAAAACCTTCCATTAGTGATTCTACTTATGTGCTCGCTTCTTTGCCTCTACAGATACACCCCGCCTTGTACTGTAAGCCCCCTCCAGCGCATTCTTAATTAAACATGGCCAACACATCGGGGTCAAAGACGTTGCCCAGGCGCCAAGGACACGCAGGCAAACGGAGGCTGGTACTCATGTCGCACTGTTCTACAGAGCTCGTGACTCGACCTCTCTTCCGTTCTCTGGAAGGCAGCATAAAAACAGAGCTGTCACTTTTGACAGGATTCCTAATCTGCGCCCCCTGTTTACTGCTCCACCCTCCCTAAATGCACTCATGCGTATACAGATTGAGGACAAGGCGCGCACACACGCACACACACACACGCACACACACACACGCACACACACACACACACTGTTTAAGTCAACTGGCTGCTGCCTTTAAAATGAAGATGTGACTGACTACATTAGCATAAACTAAGGACTGCTGTAAATCGCTTCTCTGGTAAGTGACAAAGTCTCTCTCTCTCTCTCTCTCTCTATGATTGGCAGGTTTAATTAACAACAGGTCTTCAGGCAGGCAGAAAGTAGGTGACAGAGTTGGTGAGTGGTAGGTGGATGCGAGTGGATGGGGAGGGGGGTGAATGTGGAGATATGGAAACAATGCATAGCCTACTTCTGTGTGCATATAATTAGAGTCGCCTGGGACCCGCTGCAGAACTGCGTGGGCGTGGCCGCACAGACTCAGGCAGACGCAGTTTGCAGTGTGTTCAAACCGTCCCTTGGGCGTGACAATGACAAACATGTCACACATTGTTCTACATATGCATCCCTCTCTTCCGCTAACCACATCTGGGCCACTGTAACCCCTCACTGCACTCAAGAAACAGGCCGCCGACAAGTTAAAGTTTGCCTAGTTGTTAAGTGTATCTGCATAACTAAAAGTGAAACGTGACCTTCCTCCGGCAGCTGACTCAGGAACGTGTTGTTGAAGCACAGCCTTTTCCTGCCACGTCCCCCGAGGTTTGACACTTGGTCCCAGTCTCTTTTACATTTATATGTTCCCTTAAGGCCACATTATCCATAAGTACAATATTTCCTTTTACAGTTATGCTGACAGCATCTAGCTTTATGTGCCCTTATAGCCCTGGAACTTAAATAAATCAAAAGTCCTGAATCACTGCCTCCAGGGCATCAGTTCCTGGGGTGGCTCAGAACTTTAACCAGCAACTCTGAAGTTATGTTAACTCTGTCCACGGCACTTATATGTAGGATTATTATTATATGAAGAAATGCATAGATACATATATGCATCATACAAATGAAAATATATATTTATAGCCAATGAAACACTCCCTTTGTTAATTCAAGACACACAGGAGTTTTACTGATACCGTCTGGCTAATGTTGGCTAACTTTAGCAAACTTTTGTGGGGTAACTGAGTCAATTCTTCTGTTATAGTGCTACTCTTAAAGGGGAATTCCACTGGTTTTACACATCACAATCTGTTAACATGTGTTGTAAAAACTTGTGATAAATGTTAAAAACGACATGTTTGAAAATGAAAAGAAATCGGGGGGGGAAGAAAAGTAGTGAGCTTACCAGACCTCTGTAGCCCGCTCCTCATCTCTGCTAGCAGTTCGAGGCAACGTTCGCCGCTACTAGACTAACACAGTCGAGCTGCATTGTGGGTAACGTAGACGCCGGGTTGTGACAATGAAAATGAACGCGTGTAATGAAATTGTTTGCTGAAACAAAAGCTAAACTAAATAAGTGTCTACAGTTTAAAACTAGTCAGTAAGTTGGCCAACTGTTTAAACAGATTTTTATGCTCATCCCTGTTTGTGTCGCTCGTCTCCATCTCTTGAAACTGCATCAGCTTGCAGATATTTGCCTCTTATCAAACACACGCTATAGGCCTGTCGGCCTGGTGCGATGGCCTGACACCTTGCATGCTATTTCACCTGGCTTCAATTGAAGAGGTTTAATCTGGAATCAATTTCAATATTGTGGGAACCGTTTTGGAATTAAAATGATTGCTTATATTATCTGACAATATAAGCAGCTCCCCTCAAAGACCTTGTTTTGGCATGGACTGAAGGAAAGCATTTTAAACTAACATCTACCATAAAATATGGCTGCCGCCTACTGACGGTTTAACTCCAAAGACTAATCTATTTCCTACACAGGGTCCAGAGCCAGTGCTCCTCCTGTGGCAGAGGCTTTTCTTTAGTTTCAGAGTACAATAACACCAGCAAGGAGCGTCTACATGAAACACAAAGCAGAAAAAAAAAAAAAAACAATCAACCAGTGCAGCTTTTTGACGGCAAGCTTTCTGCTGCTCTCATCACTTTTCTAGGTCAATATACAGGAGTCTGTTAAAGGCAACTCACAACAACATATGTCTGCCTTCTGCAAGGGCAAACAAAGCAGATCTGTTTTTAGTGTCTACTCAGGTCGTCCCTGCATCATCCCTCCAGCGTCTGGGCCACCCTCATCATCCTCTCATGCCCTATTATTATTGTGTATGGGCTCGGTGACCTCGGCCACGGCGCCATCTGCTCAGACTCTGTTGATGCTGAGATTAGGAGTGTAGGCCCGGGAGGGCACCGGGACACACATGTTCAGTGGCCGGTGTGAAGACGCCTCCCCCCCTGAGTGACTTCCACCTCGGGGACGGCGCCCGCTACATCAGACGGCAGAGGGAAGATGAAAGGTGACGCTCAAGAGTTGCAATGCAGACAGAAAGCTGACCACCATGCTGTTTCCCCAGCAGCTTCCACCGCTGCAGTCAATAATCCCTCGACCCCCTCCAGCGCTCCACAGACTCCACTCTTCACCCACTTCCTTCACGTCACTCTGTGCCTCTTCTTCTCCGCCTCCACCTGCTGCACCTACACTTGTGGGTCTTGCTCATTGAATCAGCGATTCAATGCCTCCTGTAAGGTCAAGCTTATAAAAACGCATCGCACTCCGGGCACCGGCAGCAGCACATCATATGAAACAGAGTGAGGATTTTAGAGGTATATGCCTCCAATCATTCCTGGCTAGGCTAACGCGTTCCTCTGTGAATGCAAAGATGCCGCGGCTGGCTCATTCCCATGCAGAGTATGGTGCCTCAGCTCCTTGCTCATGAATGTAATGCTTTACATTTATCTGTCTGAGTTCATAGGCCGTGGGGGCCATATCTCCTGTACTTGCTACTGATGCAGATGGCGTTTTGAAGGCAAACACAGCAGATGCTGGCCCAGGTGCTATTGCATCTCAGGACTGCCAAAATATGGCCATCGTCTGAATCATGGCCAAGGTGGCCCCCTCCACATGCTAGAAGTCAAGAGGGAAGATAGAAGGAAGAAGCAACAAAAATGTTCATGCCCAGTCATTTCTAAAAAGAAGCCGAGGAAGGACAGATGGGTCGAGACGCAAAAGGTTCAAGATGGAGGGCGCCAGGCATTAACAGTGCCGGGGTGAAAGGTTTGACTGACTGCGCTGGAGGTGTTTATTAATTTCACTCTCAGACCTATTAATCCAGGAGAAGTCAGCTTCTTTCACACATCCTGCTGCAAAATGACACAGTTCTTCCCAATCTTAGGCATGTGGGAACTGCTTGGTTTAAACGTAACCCTTTCGACGTCGTGTCACCTTACAGCAAGATTATTTCAGTGAGCTCCTGCTGAGGCAGGTGAGGTATAAAGATTTTAAATTTAGGAAAAATGGAGCGCTGGTACCAGATCGGCACCTGCTATCGGCCGATACCCTGAGTATTGGTATCGGTATCAGGACAGAAAAGGTTGGATCTGTGCATTTTTATACCCATTTGAATGGTTATTCCTTCTCGCGCCTAACCCCGTGATGGCAGGTGAACAGCCCATCTGAACTGCTGAATACGCATCGCTCCCCCCAGTCGCCTCGGCCTGCCCTCTGGAGCTCTGGACACTTCACGTGTACACGTTACAAAGTAAGATGCGCCGGAAAAAAGGGAAACACCGAGCCACACAACCTGGCATGGACCCAGATTTCCTTACAGACGGGGGATGTGAAGAAGCTGTTGATGAAAATGTCCCGCGGCGACCGCAGACACACAGGTGTTGCTGCTCATGCTGCATAACCTCCCCCGCTGTGCACAGGAGGGTCACTTCTAACCTTGACAGGGGTGAACAGGCGCTGCCGCAGTGCCCTTGTTCGCTCCGCTGAGGGACATTGTCATATTATTTATTTAATAATTTGACTTTTTTTTTTTTTTCTCTCACAAGTTTCCCTTCAACTTTTAATATCTCTTGTGCGCCACAGGGACACTCGGAGGCCCGCAGGTTTGATAACTTTAAACGCCGTCTTTTTAAAGTGTAATATCTACAACTACCTTGGGACCTACACACCCCGAGTCTTGCTCCATATCACCGAGTTTCTTCCCGTCTTTTTTTGTATCTTAAGAAAACGAAGGGCACGATAAAAGAAGGAGTGAGTTAATCTAACTTGAGTTTATCAGCGCTGTGGTCTTCTACAGTAATGACATGGGGGACTAAACATGGGAGAGCGAGAGGGGAAACTCTGCAAGATAAAGAGTTGAGGAGGAGGCAGCGGAGCTGAAAAGAAATAGCTTTTGGCATCATTCAGCTATTTTACCCCAGAAGCTGCAGAGAGGCAAGGAAGCGAGAGGAACGCTATTCCCGCAGTTTGGCCGCAGATGTCATCTCAATCCAAAGCAACATTTGCTGACAGCACTGCCACAAAATCATCCCGTGGTTGAACTCTGACCCCGTCATCTGAATCTGCTACTCACGCTGCAGCTTCCTGTCTGCTGCCAGCGTCACGACTCGCATCAACCTGTCAATCAGTCGTGGCAGGTCCGACCACAGGTTTCGTGGCCGGGGGAACAGCTCGGACAATCGGTTCAGCCGCGGGGTGCAAACACACCGTCGGCTAGGCAGCAAAAGCGATGGAGGAATATTCATAAAGATTATTCATGGGTGGCTGTCAGCGGCGGCGACAAATCTGCAAGGCAATGTCTAAGGGAGAGCAGGACTGGTTTAAACGGACAAGGCAGCCATCACTGAAGAACAGTCATGCTCCTGCATATCTCCTCCCAGGTCCCACCCATCCTTTACACAAGCCGCACACAGTCGCCGCTACAGCCAACGGGATCCTGCGCCATCAATCTCGCCTGCTATTCACCGACAAGTTGGCCACGTCTGTGTGCCGAGAGCAATGATTTCAATACCACGGGGTAAATTATCCTTGAAAGGGAAAATCTTCCCTCAAACACTCCACGCCGTTGTCTACTCTATCATCAGTCTGCGATGCGCAGTGCATTCCAGGGCTTACATTTTGATGAAGTGTTCTAATTTACTTTCTGCCCACTTTACCTCAACCTGCTTTGTCTGCTTCTTCTGAGCAGGGATAGTAGGGTAACTTTTTGGTAAGCTGTAATATTTGAACTTGTCCCGTAGAATTACAGTATTTCTAAAATGAAACTGAATTCTACTTTGAATCCCGGAAACTAATGAACAACAAGAAAGAACGAAATTTGTATACTTATATACACAGTCATATCATCGCAGCTCCCTTTCTTTTCTCTTTGACTTTACTGCCCTTGTCCCACCACCGTCTGTCTGTCTGTCTGTCTGTCTGTTGAAGCTGTGAGCAGCACGACTGTATTCTTTGTGCTGTCCGTCGTGGGACAATAGTGTCCATCAAAGACACGCACAAAAATGAAGCAGATTTCGTATTCATACTGTCTTCATCACTTCTCTGGTGTAAATGCTCAACACACTCAAAACCTTCTTAGAATTACTGTGTTTTGATAAGTGAGACACAGCTCCAGCGTTCTCACCACCAAAGGAACAAAAAAAGGACGCATCACTACCAACTGTGTCCCGACGGCGTTGAAGCGTTTTAAAAGGTGAAATTGTTCGAGGTTCATTCCGTCAGGTTTGACGACATAAGCGTTCCTGCCTGGCTTGATAATATTCCCTTTCTCATGGCTGTTAGAGGAATTAAGAGACATTTTCCTGACATGAAACGTAGTCAAGCTCTCAGGGATAGATACTGTTGTCAGTGCAATTGCTTCGACGCAATTGTGCAAGCTGTCTATGCGGCTGATCTCAAGGCACAGTCCGCACAGTCTCGACGCTCTGTGGACAATTTGAGACACGATTTGTGGCAGACGGTGAGCTCTTATACTGAAGGGGAGAGGGGTTGAGAGAGGCCTGCAGAGACGGATCTCAGGCACTTGGAGCAATTCTAAAAATTTGCTAAAAAGCAAGCTGATGTCCTAGAATCATCTGAAGCTGAAGACACGCTTTAAGCTCCCTGGCTTTCGTTGCCCTGGCAGCAGGTCAGTTCTCGGGGAGTGTGACAATTAGCAGCACCTGCGACACACAGCGGACTCCACCCGCCGCCGATGCGTTCATGCTGCGCGGATTTATTCCCCTCAGCTATTCCACTGATTCCACGGAGCATTTTGGAGCGCAGAGTTGAAACGCGTAAGCAATGACATGAGGGAAGAGTGAGCAACAGCAGTCACAAGCCCAGCGGCTTCCTTTAAAATAATCCAAATTGAATACCAACGTAGGCCTTCGCCAGCACGAAAGGACGTCTAAAAGTGAGCAAATGAGCTTTTATTGTCTAAACACATTCGGCGATCGGCTTGACAGGCAGCGTGGCGCCTGCTGGCACTCCTCCATCTGCTCAATAATGATTTGTTGTGGATGGGGAGAAGAGCAACAACACGCGTCTAACACCTGGAGAGGAGAAGGTTCTCCCCACAAGGACGCCTCGTGGGCCCAGGCCAAGGCAGTCTGGCAGCACTGTCAGGTCCATTAGCAATGCACGGCGGTGACATGTGCGAGCAGCACAGGTAGATTAACACCAGAAACACATTACACAAGGCAATAATGGTCGGGAGTGGTCTGACTGCAGCCACCGCGAATGTCCAACATCTGGTTTCCAACACAGGCCCTGCTGAACAGCTACCTGGATAAATTAGTCAAGAAAATCAAGTGTAACAAATATGACTGCAGTCAAACTCAGCCCAGCTCTGCCAAAGGTGCCTTTAAAGCGTTCAAAAGCCAAGTCAAAGTCAAATCTTCTACCATATCATGCGTAGAAACAGAAAAATAACAGACATATTGATACACTGTGGTTTAGCTGCTTAGCTGTTAGCTTAGCTGGGTAGCCACCATGGTGGCTAAACCCGGCAGTGGTTTACCAGCAGCTAACGTTAGCCAGCCAGCTAAGAAAACAACGCGTAACTTTGGCACCAGGAGTCGTAGTCCTGCCCGTCGGGTAGAGGCTAATGCTGCACACAATGTTGGTAGAATGAAAGTGGGACCAGACAAAGCTTTTAGTACGAATGTTAGCGTTTGATTTGACGCTAGGTGCAACTGCCAGCGGAGGCGGCTTTGCAACCAATTTTGCCAACGGTTTGGTCACAACTCTGAAGTTTTTCTCACAAACGGGGAGATTTTACTGCCGTAACAAATTCCCGACCTGAAACTATCAACGACGTGGACGGCTTTTCCAACTAGTCCAAACGATATGATTAAAACGTGGCTGGGTCAAGTCAGCACGTCCCAGATGGATCTGTCCACTGGACGCAAAGTCCACACTGCTTGTTGCTGAAAAGAGTAAATCACTCAGTTATGTAACACAGAATGTGTCGTTGCCCAAGTCTGCTGACAGCTGATGGCTGCTGAAGATCAGAAGGAGGCAGAATTCAGCTTAGACGGCCACAATAAGGAGAACATTTACATCAGTGGCACAACAGCAGCCCTGATTCCTCCCTCGACAAGAGGAAATCATTTTTAGATCAATAGAAGTGATCCCACTGCGGTTTTATATATATTTATATACATATAAAAAAGGCATTTTAGTTTGCCAAGTCTCTCAGCTGTACACAGGCCGCAGAACTTCCAAGTATTTAGCTGTGATGATTAGAAGTTAAGTTCGGAATTCTGTCGAACACCTTTAGAAGTTTGCTTTAGCCACACTGCCAATAAAACTCTCTGAGACGAACTGAATGACTGGCGACTAATAGCAGAGGCAATTAAAATTTCTCAAATGCCATCAAAGTGGTGGAATATTGGGGTGGAAAGGCTTTATTGACAGTTGGGATGCTTTGCGCTGACTGGCTCCGTCTGTCTGGCTGCACATGATGCTTGACCCATCCATTTAAACTTGAGAAAAACCCGGATCACGTAGACTGTAATGTGTAATCCACCTAATGCTGCATCAGAAAGGTGAGGAATGAAACGCGGGCCGTCCTTTGTCATTTCAGATTCGCCATTTTTACCCATTTCAAGTTTAATTGCGTCATTTCTTCTTCAACTAAACAGACAATTAATGCTTGGTTGTTTAGTCCGTTGCTTGTGAAATATAGTGCCACAGCTCTGAGTGTTTGGAGCCTGGTAAACGATGTGGCCTGGGTGACACTGACAGATTTCAGGGATTTTTCTACCTTTATAAAATGGGAGTCGAAACAACCCTTGTTCCTTTGCCACCTCATCTTCGCTCACTATAATTACAGCGTGTACGCTTTATCTTGAACAATGCGTAGCCATTATGCAATTTACCATTGTTCTATTAAAGAATCTTGTGTTATTTCCTCCAGAACAACCGCATTTCATCATTTCCTTTTCTGTGAGCATACGCTCCATTTTCTCCATTTACAGCCTCCACATTTGCCCCAGGAGAGCTGTGTGTGCCGGACTATTTTCTGTTGGATTAACACTGAGTCAGAGTCACGCCGCTGCACACCGAGGGCCCTCCGAGCTACGTCGCCCCAGCAGCCCGTGAAAGCCCACCTTCTTGTGTCAGCACCCATTTCAGTGTGGTCTTTTCAGGCTAACCTCCTTTCGACCTCTAATCTCAGAGTGTTTGGAGTTGCGTGTCGGCGTTGGGGTTCACTCGCGTGGCGGCTTCATTTTAAATTACCGTCCTGCTCTCGCTCCTCGGAGCCCCCGCGAACACTTAAACGACACGGCTGGTTTCATCTCACCTCAACAATCGCGCATTGTGTAGGTGAAACTACAGAGCGGAGGTACGAGCCCTCCGGGTAGAGCCCCGTACTGGGACTCCCCTTTGACACTGGAGCATTTCCCTGAATACAACGGAATGCAAAGTGAGGGCAGCACCACATGTGCTCCCCCCAAAGCAGCATTAACGCTCCACAACACAACCTGTTGGCAGCCCAAAAGGCAGCAAAGGGAAATCTTTCATCTACAATACCCATAGGTCCTGCCACATCAAATGATGCAACCGTCAGCAACGCACCCGATGTTCGTAGCACTTTGATCTCGCTAACTTATTATATATATATAATAATATAGATATATAGTGAAGACACACAATCCCCGGCCCTAGGTGTCCCCAAGGATACCGAAGCAATGGCACAGACTCCAGCTCTGCCTGGGTGCCGATGACGTTTTTACTGCTAGTTAGAACGGCAACAATGAGTCGACAGACGGGAAATTAAGCTGCAATTTTTTTTAACGACCCAATTCTGTGGTTCCAGCTTCTCAAATAAATAATACTAAACGTTTCCTTAGTCTTCTGTGACAGCAAATAGAGTATCAGACCAAACAAGACATCTGAACACGTCACCTTGGGCTTTGGGAAATTGTGATTATAAGACCAACTAACAAATGCATTCATCGGGGGGAAAATAATCTACAAAATAATTATTAATTAATATATACTGTAATTGCTAGTCGCAGCCCTACTTTTAACTGAGACGTTCACTTTCACGATTATAAAAATGTCAACGAAAAATGCAAAGACCTTTGTGGAAATGGAATACTCTAAAACATCAGGAAACATCTGATCGATGAACGAGCAAACAGGATTACAACTCCGACCAGGCGTTTGAAACCTCCTTCGACACTTCCTGCTACCAACATATTCCAGTCGCAAACCAAAAGAGCATTGAGGTTCGATACGCAGACCGAGACATGCACGTAGCTGAGCCCATCTTTGCCTTGAGCTGTTGCTTCGTGGGAACTCATTTCCAACAGATAACCTGAACGATTTGCCAACTGGCGATGCGACAGGCGTCTCTGTTGTTCTGCGGCAACACATGAGACAGTTGGCTTGTGACATTGAATCTCGCCTGCAGAACACCAACGTGATCGCGAGGAGCAGGGAGGAGCTCGCCGCGCGTCTGTTCAGCAACTGGTTCTGCTGGCCGTGTAACCGACACCCACGCACCAGAGTATTTATACCGCAGCAGCTACAGAGTTGCAAAGCGTTCTTCACGTTATCCGACTGGCACTTTTGCCTGAGACAGCTTGACACATGTGACCAGAGGCATTCCAGCGTTCCAAAAAAACAAAAACAAGGTTCAGAGGCCTCAGAAACCTTCAAAAAGCTGCTTCAGCCATTCAAATGTTTCTCTCGCCACAGGCAAGGTGAAAAGGATTGGAACTCCTCTCTCAGATGGCCTCTGTGGGTTTCAGGTATTATGGCTTTAACAATGGCAGTTTTCCTCTCAGAGAACCCCTTAAAACGGTGTACGTCTGTCTGTCAGAGTTTGACTGATACACACAGAGAATATTTGGATCAGCTGCCAGTGCTTTTAGTTGGAGAACAACACTGACATTACTAATTCATCTCCCCTGTATTGCTCTGCAGCAGCAGGAAACACGCTCCTCTCCGTTTCACCACTGAACCAAATGATCCCCTGCATCAGCAACACAATAATGCGAGATGGTCCATCAATGCTATTAACATGCAGGCAGGTTAGCAGCCCGTTTCATATACAGCGGCAATGGAAGAAGGAAAAAAACAAGCCAATGAGGGATGGCTTAATTACTGGGATGTGATTTTACATTTTCTGGGATGACACATGGGAGTGGAGTATGATGTCGCCACGGTACTGAAGCCTGAACAATGAAGACATGACAGTGTGATGCTGAAAGAGAGACAGAGAGACAGACAGAGAGAGAGAGAGAGACAGAGAGAAAGAGAGAGAGAGACAGAGAGAGACAGAGACATAGAGAGAGACAGAGAGATAGAGAGAGAGAGAGAGAGACAGAGAGACAGACAGAGAGAGAGAGAGACAGAG
>JAVQJF010003468.1:0-19322 GCA_036023855.1 Gadopsis marmoratus
CCCAGAGTGGAGACGGTAATGAGAGACACACGCTGAGGAGCCGCTGGAGTGTGACGGCAGGACAGACGCTGGCGTCCCGCTGCGCCGATCACACACTCTCCGGCTCAGACTAAATGCCCTCTCCTGGCTACTGTTTTAATGAAGTACACGTTATTAAGTCACACATAGTCAGACCACTCAAACATATGCACACCTTCAAAGGAAAAGCACTCTTTCCCAGTAAATATATCTCTTCTGTCATTGTTTAGTAGATGCCTTTGTATTTACTGGAGGGAAAGTAAACAAGATCATTAGAAACAGACAAGTGCTTCTGGGATCTTCAAAGACACTGCTGCGTAATTGCATTTTAAAAAGCTTTCTCGCTGAAATTCTGCACCACATTCACATTGTAGTCAGAAGTGGTATAATCTAACTAAGTACATTTACTGAAGTACTTTTTGAGTTCATTGTACTTTACTTGAGTATTCCCAGCTTATGTTACTTTATACTTCTACTCTACAACATTTCAGAGGACATTGTTGTAGCTTTTACGTCACCACTACATTTATTGGAAATTTTTTTGTGGGTTAAGATTTTTAAAAAACGGTTTATCAAATTGGATTCATTCAACAATTTATAAAATGTTAAACTAGCTCCCCCTCACCCAACACCAACATTAAAATGCTTCTTACACATTGTGGACTTGTGGAGTATTTTTACATTGTTGTATGGCCACCTTTGCCCAAGTAAAGGGTCTGAAAAATAGTTCGACTATTGTCAGTTTTGCAGGGCTATTTTCTCCTATCTGGCTTGGTAAGGGTTACTGTCACAGCTGTGTGTGTAAATGATGGGTGTGAGGTCAAATGTGCTGTTTGATAGAGTTCCCTGTCCCCCTGGCACACAGCAGGATCTGTTTAGTGAACTTGAGCTGAGACTGTGTTTAGTAAATATTTAAGGGCCTTGTTCCTACATCCCCACCCGCTGTTCGTTACGCGCCATCTTATGTTCATAAATACCAAACTCAAATTAGTTTTCACCCAATTCTGAAATATGAGCGTAATTAAGTATGTTTTCTCCCCAGCTCTGCACGGGCACAAGAGCTCTTTACTAATTAATGAGTGGCCTCTTCATTATTCATGAGCTCAGATGAGCGAGTAAATGCCTTGGCACCCATAAAAGGCCTGAGTCTGCATGGTGGGGTAGCGTTTGGGAGGAGCGAGGTAAAATCCACATGGGACTGTAGATAAGGAAAGAGGAACGAAGCAGGAGATGGTGAAAGTCTGCAAAATGTATGTGGGGCTCACTAACTCAGGCATTAACCACAGTGTGTACAGCCCATAAAGCTTTGCTTGTTTTTGAATCCTCTCCTCTTCTTCTCAGTCTGTGTTGTAATGTACTGTTTGTTGACTGGGTGTGGCACACATGCACACATACACACATACACACACGCACAACTGTCTGGATCACTTCCATAGAGTTTGATGTACAGTGAATTTGAAATCACAGTGAGGTTACTCAGAGCGCTGTTGCGTAATGTCGCTGGATCCTGGGAATACCCTGAACACCGAGACAAGAGTGAGCGGCACATTGTGTCCTTACATGGCAGAGACCGAAAAAAGCGTGCCACTTGAGGGGACTTTCTCACTGTATGTGGGTAGCACACATAGTTGTGTCAGTGTCATCAACGTCGTCAACATCGGGCTTCCAGGGCTTATGAGCCAAATGTTTTCTGACTATTTTATGACCGAATCCTTCTGACGGGGCAAAAATCTTTAATCATCACGAAATGTAAATAATTTAATACCCGACGACCCCCGACCCTTGCTGCTGCCTGTGTGGATGCAGAGAGACTGAGGGAGTGGGCAGGGCTGGGTCAGTGCTCTTTGTCTGCAGCCCTCTTTTGGCACGGATGTTCATAATAAATAGCAAAGCTAAATTACAACATTAGACACAAGTCTGCGAGCCAGACAAGCAGTTGTAAGCAGTCAGTGAGGAAACATGTCCTGCTTGTGATATTTATCCTCTTTATGTTATGGACCTCAATCCTACCCCACCCTTCCAATTGTTTTCCCTCTGTGTATTATGTGTGGAAAATGCAGGTTATAGTGTCTGAGTGGTGTAACACAGCTTTTACTGGCCATTTAAAAATGCAGTATTGTCTCCCCTTAGACAGAATCTTCCTTCATGGAGCCACTACACATCTCGTGTTCTCTAAAACTTTACGGTCTTTTTCCGATAACTCGTTTCAAGGACTCTCTGAAAATTGCAGCTTCTTCCACATTCTTTCCACCTCAGTCTCCCCCCCTGTGTCTGGGTAATGGGCTTTTATTTTTCTGCTGTCTTCTTTCTATTACTATTATCCACAGTTTTTACAGAAACATTATAACAACTGCTGTATTATTATTATTATGGGAAGGGTCTCAGCTACCTTGTCAGTGTGCATACTTTCCAATTTTCCAACTCTGCTACATGGCTGCAGTACAGTAGAGCATGTCTCAGTGTCCATGTAAAAGATCCCACTGCACTCCGAGCCATTTCACCCTCTCAGATTTTTAAAGCTCTCTCCATTTTCAAATGAATGGTGCATTTCGTGGCCACCGGAAGGACATTTATATTACATTCTATACATATTGCACGCAATGTACAGTTAGATTTACACTGGCATGCAAGAGTGCATTATGGGAGAGCAGGGAACTGATGATATTGGAAGATATTTGATAACCCACATTCTATTTTGTACTGTATGAGCACAAAAATGTTCTTGTGTCATTAATACAATAATGTGAACGAGGAAATATCCCTGTCAATACTTGGATAATAAAAAGACAATTATCCTCGCAGTCACAGTAATAGGACCTCCATCTTTGCTCCAACTTTGTCACTGACTTGCACTGAGAGGCAAGAGTGACAAGGCTATGTATCCTATCTCAAATGTTTAAATTTAGCCTCACAGAAGCTTTTTTTATTCTTGATTTTACGTCAAAGTCAAGTCATGATGAACGTCAGAAAATGTCCTTCTTTATGTAGGATGCTTGAACACTTTTTGCTCTAGTTGGTAATGATGCCATCTGTGCCAGATTGATCTTAATATATATAAGGAGCAGTTAACTTTCTCCTCAGTGCTGTTTGTGTTAATGCTCTTTCTCTCCTTCCCTTTCTCTCAGAGCCACAGCAACACATCGAGGACAGATCATCTTCAAGGATGCTCTGGCCCAACAGCTCTGCGAGCAAGGAGGTGAGTAGCAGTCACAGAGACAGTATACCTCTCTTTTCCATTTACGACAGAAACACGTGTATATCTTGAATTAGCAGGCATATACATAGATAGATACATATGTTGAAGCACACATGTATACCTACACATATACATACCATACACCCTTTTTACTTCCCATTACTGTCAATCAAATGCACAGATTGTCAAAATATGGATGACACTATATGGTTGATATGCTGCTTCTTCGTGACAGTGGCATTTCAGCACTTCCTGGCTCTCTTTCTGCCTAATGATGCAGCCAGAGCCAGAGATATTTGGATGTCCTATATTGCCAGCTTAATTTCAGCTTATGCTAAACTCAGTCTTTTTTTTCCGTTTTTTCCCCTCTCTCTGCCGGAGATTTATGCTTTATGGACGACACTTCTTACATCCACTTTCTGTGACGGCCTTAAGTAGCTATTGACAGACAGTGCATTCCCACTCTGCATGCTGAGTGTGTATAATTGCTTGTTTACAGGAAAAGAAGCCTCCTCCTCACTCAAAAACTCCTCCTCATAGATCAAATTTGACTTTAATGCTAAAAGTGGAGAAGTGCACTAACTACTGCTGGGGTCTAACTGTTTCAGGGGAAAAACAACATTTCAGATTTAAATATACTTAGTCTGTATTTGAATAAATAACCTCTGTGGCGAGTCTCTGAGGACTCTTCATTAAGTGTGTCCCTCAGCAGGTCATTGGAGACACTCCTGATGATTGTAACACATGCCAGGAAGAGAGTGCTCAATGGCTCCATGCCACTTGGAGAAGATGGGGCACAGAGCCCTCAGTCAGGCCTGGAAGTGTGACAGAGAGAGTGGCAAGGCACTTCTCCTCTGTCGCCTTCCCCGAGAGCTCATCCTCTCACCACCACTGACACATTGCCCCAGTCTTCTCCCTCTGCAATTGAAATATCTGCAGCCAACAACAATCACGTAGTTGTTTAGTGCCAAGGCCCTGCAGTATCACACTAACACACAACTACTCACAGCAGACAAGCTGGAAAGCAGGGATTTAGACTTTACAAGACCTTGGAGGAGGCAAGATGTGAATGGGAGCAGAGAGTGAAACTAGCACTGAGGAAATGCAAAACATGTAATCTGCAGAGAGCATGTAGAGGTATGAGAGGTACAGAATGACGTGAGGTGGGAGCCACAGCAGTGACAGTAACAAGGGATACAAAGGAGGAGACATGGGAGGATAGAAGGAAGAAGGTAGTTGGGTGAGGAGATACTAGCAATGAGAACTTGAAAGTCATCAACTGCAGGTGGTTTGAGTTTTTGGTAGAGGTGGTGGATTGATTAAACATCATTAACAAAACAAAAGTGGGGAACGAGTAGATCTGAGCGGGTGGCCAACCCTGTTGTAGGCTAGTTCGTTTGATGGCCAATAAGGCAATGCAACTTTCTGTTGCTGAACTACGCCAGGAAATCTGAATTACAAATGAGAAATGAACATGCCGTGGGCAACAGAAGGCGAAGGGAGACAGAAGAAAGATGAGAGAAAGGAGGAAACAGAAACAGAAATGGGTCTGATCATTTCTGGTCTCTTGTGGATTGACCGAATAGAGACAAGCATAGTTTTTCTCCACTCCACTAGTCAGTTCCTTTTTCCAAACCAAAACCTGTAACTTCAAAAGAGCTGTGCAGATTTAAAAAAACCCATGAAACTGGAATGTGTAAGGCTCTTGACATAAAGATGAAACTCAAGGGCTTCTTTGACATTAAAAAAACTGTGCTGTGGTGCAGCCCAAACTGTATTACTGCGTAGAGAAGTGTAATAATGCAGACACCAACTCAGAAAAAAATGCTAAAGTGAAAGATAATAAATTATGTGTATTGTCTCAGTTCCCTCAGCAAAGTCAGACTTGCCAGCGGGTGAGGCAGAGGCCTGTAGATGTTTCCGTTCCCGCGGGATCAAATAGGCTATCGTCTCGATTTTAGCTGCAGACTGGCAAAGAGAGTCCAGGTTTCTCTGAGCAAAGTTACTATAAATCTAGGCATTAGCATTCAAAGTGGAATAGAAAATACAGAGCCAGCTCAAGCCACTTTAGAAGTTCATATGCTTAAGACTGAAGCTTTGAAGAGCTTGAGAAATGAAAGCTATCTAAAGCAGGGTTATGATCCATGGAGGAAATGGAGGGCAGGAGGAAAAGAGAAAGGAAGGGATGAAGGGAGAGAAACAGAGGGCCGACTTCTCAAATAAGAAGGCAATCAGTGCTGATCAGCCAGGGTGAAGACTTTGAGAACAAATTGGCAGATTTGCCAGGGAGGTAACATTGGCGTGTGAAGCTTAGCATGATAAGGAGATGGAGAAATACAGTATATTATAATGTAAAAAAGTGAATCAAGAATAAAGAAAGAAGAGGAGAGGTATAAGCCTTGAACTCGCCGTGGAACGTCTGACATGCAGCACTTTGCTTCTCAGTAACAGAAAGCCTCCCTGCAAGTTCACGGAAGCAGGTGTTTGTTTAGATGTTTCCACTCTGGTGTCCCTAACAGCCTACTGAGCCAAAAGCAAAGGCTGGATTTGTGTGTAAGTGTGTGTACATGTGTGTAATATAATCTGTGTAGCAGTGCTGGGGATGACTGGTCCCAGACACACTGCTCTCCCCTGTGCTCTCACAGCTCCTTTCTGCTGTGCCAGCACCCTTCTTCACTCCGTTCCTTTGCTTTGATCTACACCCCATTTTGTCACTCTACAACCAGCACTGAAAAATCCAAGATTTTGTTCTTACTTGTCGATCCAGAAGACAAAACTAATGGCAGTGTGACAAATACTGCTGCAACCAAATGAAATGCACAGCACAACAGTGTAGTCTGTGGCAGCAATCAGCACATTGCCAAATTGTTTGGACAGGCTCCTAGAGATGCTTTAAAGCATGACGCAGCAAAATGCAAATTGGCGCCACAGCTTTAAATGACTGCAAGCATACAAACAGACAGGCAGGGGGATGAAACAGAAGTACATTTCCTTCCCACTGTGCGACCATAAAAATATTAATTAAGCCCAGATGAGAGGAGCCAAGGCAGGGGATGAGGAGAGTTAGGGGTGGGCTAGGAAAGGGTGCTGTGTGCTAAAGGGTTGTGGGCGTTGAATGCCACTGCAGGCCGTCCATCAGCTCTATCTTCTGACAGCAGGGCCAGCAGTCTCTGCTTTCTGCCCAGCTTCGCCAGGTCCTCTCATTTCCAGCGATGGAATAAATCAGGTCTTTATGGGCCTGGCCGAGTGCACTGCACCCCAGATGGATTATTAAAGGGACATATAACTCAGAGAAGTCACTGCTCCCTGAGGGACGCCTGATCACAGCGCAACAGAGGAGGGACGGGTGGCCTCCACTCTTCCACCTCCTCGCCACCCACCCAGTCTGCCAGCCAGCCTTCTTTCCTGGCTGAACGCCTGTCATCCCTCATCGCTCACCAGCAAGAAACCTTGGACCTTGCTATCTTGTCCACAAATATACCCCTCTTCCCCCTTTATGACAGAAACTTGTGCATCCTGACTGTCTCCTCTAGCCCTCTTTTCCTTTCTATCTTCCCAGTCTTCTTTTCTGATTTCACAATTTTTTCCCCTTTTGATAATTTTGTTTGTGTATTTGTGCTTGGAATTAACTTAATCACTCGGACATCGGCAAGCAAGGTAATGATATGTGCAAGTATATCCGTTTAGTTTCTCATCTCTAACGCTTTGACAGCCAGGGGATGTTTGCCAAAGAGATAAACACAAAAAGCCAAACGTATGCTAAAAATGTCTGTCCTCTTGTTGTCACTTGGCTAGATTCCTTAATTCTCACTATTGTGAAGAAAAACATGTCTCATCTTTACCTTGGATCCCGCCTTTACTTAAAAACACAGCTAGAAAAGGTAACACAGAAATTGGAAAATAGTAATGAGTCTTATTTCTATTCCGGTCTCCTCTCCACTCACCTATGATTATTATAATGATGCCAATTGAAGCCCACACAAAGGCCCTGGTTTTTGTTGAGTGGAGTGAAGTAGCTGCAATCTGACCTTGGAGAACCATTTCTTTCTAGTCATTGTAGAAGGAAAAACAACAGCATCCTGCGTCCTGGTGAGTAAGTAATTGCAACCGCCAGTCGAGCAACTCGACTTCAAACGCGGTTCACGTCGTCAAGGATGTGAGTCACATGAAGGGGGAAAGGAGCAAACGAGAGGAGGACGAGGCACATTGGGAAGAGTGGGTGCATTTTACAGGGTGGGGAGAAAAAGAGGAAAGGGAGGAGATTAGAGAGGGGGAGAAGATTTAACATGACTTGTGCCCTGCGCTCTTTGTGCCGAGATGTCGGAGTCTGCCAAAGCTTATGCTCATTTAGTTCCCCCTCGTATCCCCCCAACCCTGCTCATCAGCACCCATCCGATTTTAGTCCTGGTGTAGTTTATTGAGAATGCTGTCCTTTTGTTGCTCCTGTTTATATGTGCGCATATGCGTGCATGTGCATAGCAGCGAAATAGCAGAGAAGGTTGGGTCAGCTGTGGAAGGCAAAGCCGTAAGTGTGCATTTGTGTGTGTGTGTGTGTGTGTGTCTGCATGCTTGTGAGTATTAGCCCTGGCCAGTGAGATACAGGCATTAGCAGAGATGAGCTGCAAATAGAGGAGGCAGTAATTGAAGTCTTTAAGAAAGTGAGAGGGGATTAATCCAAGTGAAATGAGCGCCACTGTCTGCTCCCGATGCAGACAGGGTTAGGCAGAGAGAGACAGAATGGGTGCGAATGGAGGGGTGGGCAGGAGGGAGAGATTGTGATAGAAGGAAAGCGAGAGAGACAGCAGGAGAGCGTGATGAAGCATGGAGAAAGAAAACTGTAAATGAGGCCTTTTTGGAAGCTTGAAGGGATTATCCACCCAAAAAAAAAAAAAAAGTCTTTGGGCCATTCTCCAGCCAAATGGCCTCACTAGAAAGACTGAGAGCGATTTAGAAGTGTTTGTTTAAGAGAGAGACGGGAGAAGACTGTAGAGAGCAGAATACCAACCAGGCATTTATTACTGTATGTGAGTTTGAGAGGGTGGATTACCAGGAATCAGGTTTTAAGCACACGCCCTTTTCAGGATGAATATATAAGATACACATACTCATGTAAACTGAGCACACAACTGCATATGTCATTGTTATTGTAGTTTAATAAGAATGTTAATAAGGCACAGGAAACATGAGAACATGCTGGGAGTGACAGCTCCGCTAAACATGTTTGAATCAGCAGACACTGGAGGATTAAAGGGTGAGGAGGGGAGAAAGCAAGAGAGACGGAGAGGGAGGAAGAAGGCCCTTTGATCTGCTTTTAATGGGCTTCGTCGTCAAGCCCGAGCTCCAGCCATTGAGCTGAGCGTCAGGACCCACCAGAGCTGTAGCTGTTGTCGCAGCCACTGAACCCCCCCAGCTCTGTCACACAGGCCACTAAGACTCCAACTTCTACAGTCAGCATGAAACTTTACCGGCACTCTGTGAATAGTAAATCCATTTCTAAGTGCCCGGCATTTTGATCCAACAGGAAGAAATGAGGGCAGCTGATGAAAGTGAAGCATGAGCTCAAAGTAAAGACATGTGCAGAGCCATTACTGTATTAAGAAACCTTTTATTGATAATCCCTCCTTTCTTGATTCAGGTCCTGTTGTTTATGAGGGGTTTTAGGTGGGCTTTCTCAAATGTAAGCCCCTCTCTTAGAGGACATTTTAGAACTGCTGTATGGTTTGAAAGAAAGTCTTAAATATCTTGAAATGAAAGTTTGGAATGAGTCCTCATTGTGTTATTATCTTAGTGTGTTTTTATCAGGTGGGCAAGCTCATCCTGGATGGAGAATACGGTGTCAGATTATCCATCCCTTCAGTCAGGAGTCTTAAAAAACAGCCAGAAGCAGAGTAAAGAAGCTCAAAGGGATTGAAGGGTGACATGTTCATGTGGCCACTGTGCCGCCCAACAGTGACTGATCATGAAACAAGGTTAAATTCAAATTCTCTAATATGGCCGTGCAACATAAAGTCTGGAAATTTGCATCCACAAATGTGCAAATTGCATTATTTAAATATGTAAGTCCTTCAGTTTGATTATCACCTGCTCTGAGTTTAATAAATTACACCAAACTGTGTTATTTGTCACACCTTTACTGTCGCTTTTTTCAATGTGCGCCAGCTAATAAAACAAAGTTTCCATTAAACTAATCTATCAAACATCCCTCAGTGTGATTTCTTATGTACCAAACCTCACTATGTACTACCTCCTCCATCTTTTTTATCACAAAGGTCACACCCGTACTCTGCATCCACATTTTAGCAAAATGCCATAAAGTTGCAGACTGTATTCTACAAAGTGTTCTCAGTGATTGAGTTAGACCCAGTGGGTTTCTTTTTAAACCCATGTTTGATTCATTAAGTCTTAACACTCACTATCCCCCCGCATGCCCCTCCCTCCTCTTCTCAGAGCTGTGTATCCCCTGAGAGAGATTGATGGTTGAGTGTGTTCGCGAGGCACTGGCCACAGATTACAGCACACAGGCGCCTCTGGGGAGGATGGCGGTTAATTGGCATTGAACCGTTAATCATGGCCGCCCGGCCTTTCATTACTGAAAGGAATTAACATCATCAGCCAGGAGACTGCAGCCGTGGCCAGCCAGGACACTCAGATGATTTAAGAATGGGCCCAAATACACACATTATCCATGTAGTTAACAATGCAAAACTGCACAGATACGAAGTCTGTGTCTGTACATTAACTTTTGTTCATATATTAACATGAAGGGTCATACATGCACTTCTCAAGCTCTTGACCTGCCTGTTAGTTATCCCCAGGAATGGATGGACAAGCAAGATGTTTCCACTGTTTAACTCCCTTCTACTTTCTTCTTCTCTATCTGTATCAGCTCCAACCGAGTCCCCATTGAGACCAAGTCTTGGTGAGTCTGCATTTCATTTCATGCTGTTACTTCTTTTCTTTTGATATTATAATCGCAGGTAATTGCAACATGAAAAGACAAGGTATCATACAGATTGCGTCTAACTGCGAGCATATGGTGTATGTGTGTTGTGTAGTGGAGCTCCACGGTAAACATGCTGTGCTGCGTGACGACTTTGACTCCAACCCCCCAGGAGAGCTGGACCAGAGCCTCTGGTAGGTGAAGAGGTTACGACTCATCTTCTAATCTTAGGGTTCAATCACTAACTACATTTTCAGTGCTACAGTTTTAACTCGATCTCCTCTCCTCTCCTCACAGGTCTGAGTGCAGTAACTGTGAGGTGGGAGAGCAGTGTGGTGTACTGATGCATGGCAGAGCGGTCACTTTCTGTGAGCCCTTTGGAGCGCGAGAGCTGGTAACTGCCATGTTTGACCACACTGCGACCGCTTTACATTTTATGGCCCATTGACCATACATCCAAACCAACCACTGAGTGGTTGGCCACAACCACAACTACAGTAAATTACAGCATACCAGCTGTGACCACAGTAGAATCTCATGCTTAAACATCTGTATTTCTATAAACTCTCCACATACGTCTACACTGCTGTGCCATCCTGACAACGAAGGTGATGTCGGTTTCTGGCCTAGTCTAGCTGTTAGAAATGAAATTTAAAATGAAAGCATGCATTTAGGAATTCCATTTCTAGTGAGAACATTTGTGTGCATCTGGTCACCAAAAGCAAGCTCAGATGAGACAAAGTCACACGTCTTTGGTTTGTTTACATGTGTTCGGCTCGGTGGGACTAAACATGCCGAGTACATCTGACCGAGTAGTCCTACCTCAAACAAAACATAACTAAAAGTAAACATGGAACCAATATTCCATGAACAGTTTAACAGTTGTGGTAAAGCAGAAACGCGCGCTGACGTTGTCTGGCTTGAAATGTGTGGAAATAGAAGAAGCGATACTGTTTCCTGCACATTTAGACGCGTAAATGTATGTGTTTTTATGATCTGTTTGTTCTGTTTTCATTCTTTGTGTCAACGGGTTACAAATATTTGTGTATAACTTACTACATAAAAGCTTTCTTTCAGTCGTCTGCCAACTTTAACTCAAAGTATTGCACCACCTGTTTTTCATGTAGGAGATTTTGCTCCACCAGTGTTAGCCAAAACTAACTTCTCGTAGCACTGCAGAACACAGACGTTTAAGAATGGCCTGCACAATGTTACAAGTGAAAAGAAGGAAGGAGCACAAAGGACTGAATATCATACCATGATCATTTTACAGTAAAGTACAGTAGTACACACGCACACATCACGCCAACGCACACACATACACTCAGAATTACTTATCAATCCTTCTCATGTCCTCTGTCTTTCTTTATAAAGTTGATTTCAGACGGTTTATTCTGCCGTAATGATGAGATCCTGATGAAAGCCAGTCAGCAGCAGAGAACTGTTTGGTGCCTCGCGATTCTATTTACTTCTCTGATAAACAGTCGCTTTGTCGGTCGCTGTTCCGAATGTTTGATGCCGCTGCCTGGCAGCTCTTCTGTCAAGTCCAACAAGCGTGCACGTCCAGAAACACAGAAACATTTACGCACAGATATTTTCACAAATACAACCTTATGAACAACGACAACATACTGTACATTCATGTACACACAACCTATCATTTGCTTCTCTTGCACTCTCTCTCTCTCTCTCTCTAACACACACACACTAAATAAATTAATGTACTAACATTTTTACACATGGTTTTATTGATACGATACAAGAAAAAAAATGCTCCACCTACTTGCCATTTACTTACAATAACACCAGATGTTGTTTTACTCATCTCCAGTGGTTGAGGTTTTCACCCTTCTGCAGTGATATAGAAATGTCGTCAGAAGGGTTGAAAACACTTGACGTCATCGTTAGATGTGGTTACAGGTGCAACAGACCTTTTTAACACTTTAAACCAGAAAACATTAGTGAAACAAAAGCTGGTAAGTTAAAAATACTTTGCTGCTTTAGTGCAGCATCAAATCATATTGAAAATGCCTCCACCTGAGTTAGCAGTTAATATTATTTCAAACTTAAACTAGAGTTGATTATTTGTGTGTGATATTTTGTGTATCTTCCCCAGACCACTGTACCTCTCAACACTAGCACAGCCTCAGTCCTGCAGTTTGCCCTGGGTGAGTATTAAATCTTCACACACACTGCAAACAATAAGTATATTAAGACAGGATTTGTATAACAGGCTTATGCGTGAGATATTTTCAGCCCTGTTTAAAATATTTATCAGGACAATAGATCCCTTTGTCATCCTCAAGAAATAGGCATCTTTTGCCCTGTTCCATGTCAGCAAGCCAACTGGCACACAGTGTATTTCTGTGATCTTTCTCTTTCTCTACTCTGCCTCTCCTATCACAATAATGAATGATTTACAATATTCTGGAAAGACACCCAGAAGGCCTTAGCAGAGTTTTTAGAGATGTTGTATTTTTCATGTCCATTACATGCATCCGCCAGTGCTCATTGGAACCCCTCCCCCCACCCCCCTGTAATTCTCTTTCTGTCTCTTTTCCCATCTCTTGTTCTGTCTGGCTGCGCTCCAGTTTGCAGGACATTAATATGAGTTTGTGATGCAGTAATGTTGTGTTTGGCGCAGTTCAGTAGAGCAGTGCAATGGAGTGGTGGCAGGTTAATGCACGGCTGTATTCATGGGCGGATGGAGCAGCACAGGAGGATACTGACCTGACATGGACGCTGCACACCGTCAGGCAGGGAAGGGGAGAGGAAAGGTTGGGACTTGGGGGGGTCAGCCTACTTCATCCATTAGTAGCCTTTGACTGTGCCAGCTCCCTCAGCACCCTCACAAACTCACATTTTAAGGCGCAATAATAGCCCCCTCCCACACAAACTCGTCAAACAGAAATGCACATGAATGTGGGCACTCACACACAGATGCACTGAACAGTATCTAGTTGTAGTTAGCTATAGAGTCTTTGGTCCTACATCAGCATTTCTCCTCCGCTAACCTCTGCCAACCCAACATCTTCATACCGCCTAATACCTTCTCTCAGCCCTGTTAAGCTGCTGACCACTTGGTTCCACTATGACACCATTTAGACATAATTTTCCACTTGGCTGAGGGAGGGAATGTGGGAGCAGTCAGTCAGAAGAAGCCACCACGCTGCGTCTGGCTGTCCCTCAGGGCATACAAAGGATCATTGCCCTTCTGATAGAATTCAGTTGTTGAAAAAAGGAAACACATTCTTCAGCTGTTCCCTCAACAGGAGTGTGTTGAGGCTCATATATGTCTGTCTTCTGTTTGTGTTCCCCAGGCTCAGGCTCCTGCCGGTTCAGTTACTCAGACCCCAGCATCACTGTGTCATACAGCCTAAGTGGTAACGCCAACACCTCAGATGACTGGATCACACTGGAGAAGATCAGGTCTCTCTCTCCTCTTCTCCTTTCTTCCTCATCCATCCCACAGTCCTTCCATCTGTTATGAACACCCGCCCCCTCTTTTTTCCCTCAATCACACCTCCCCCTCTCAATTTGTCATTCCTCTCCTGTTTGTGTATCTATGATCCCCCTGTTTTTCATCCCTCTCTCTATTTAGTCAGCTCTCAAACAGAGGCATGATGCAATACTGTCTTCTAACTACAATATTTGGCTGCAATAAGTGCATGTTATGCTTTTGTGTTGACAGAAACCAAATCATAGATCAACTGCTAAATCACTTGAACTCATTCTGCTCCCGCTTTTCTCTCTCTGATTCACTCCCATCAATCCTTTATTTTAATGATGATTATTGAAAGCGTAAACATTATTTGCATAAACACAGCACGCACACATTCACCAAGACCCTCATGTTGTATGTCTTCCTCTCCCCAAGAGCCCCTACCAACAGCAGCACCGTCATCCACCTGCTTCCACTGCCACATCACTCCAGGGCTGATGCCGTTCGTCTCCGCTGGGCTCAGGAGACCCCCCAAGGCCCCGAAGGCTATGAGTCCTGCTGGGGGCTGGACAACATACTGCTGGTCAATGCTGCCCACAGAACCCCGCTCATGGAGGACAACTTGGACCCACTAGACACCGCCAACTGGCTCTTCTTCCCTGGCGCTACCATCAAGGTACACCGATAAACCAGTGGACTTTTACATGGATTACCTACTTTACACATGGATTTCATTCACAAAGAGCCAACGCCATGTGGTTAGAAATATAATAGAAAGCCTAATGACCAGTCAAATGTATAAGAAACTGGCTGTTGCTTGAAAGACAGGCATTGAAAGGCACGTTAAAGCAGTGTAAATACCATAGTCAGAGCAGTGAAAGAGTATTTCCACGTGAAAAGCGTTTCAGTTTACAGTTGATTTTCTTAAGACACTGTTTTGCAAAATTGGTTAGTGGTTGCATAAGATGACACCTGTGTTCTTATTGGCCAGCATGCCTGTCAGTCCGAGGGTAATGCCCTGTATTTCCATGGTGGTGAGGGAGTTGGCCAGGGCTTTGCCTCCACCAGAGACATTGACCTGCATCGTGAGGAGGGAAGGAGCTACTGGGAGGAAGACTTTGAAAGCCCACCCTCGAAGTAAGTCAAGATGATGGTCTAATTTCTTCCCAGGCCCCCTTTGTAGTAAGTAAGGAATCTTTATTTCTATTGCACCTCTCAAAACCACAGTTACAACATGCTTAACTAGTACACATAAAAAACATAAAATACAACAAAACAATTACAGGAAAAGGTCAAACTAGACAATTAAAACTAAATATTATATAAACTTCAAAATACCCCTGGAGTAATACATTATAAAAATACAAATCATTACAGATTTACAGGTTTTTAAAAGCTTTTTAAAATGTGGCAATGACTCAGCTGACCTGAGGGGGAGTTTTGTCCACAGCAATGAATCTAATATAGTAAAAACAATATGTAGTTGTCAGATCTGAAGCAATAGTCTTTTATGGTTTTAAAAGATCAAAATATAGAACAGAGCCAAACTATAAAGGTTTAAAAGTAACCAAAAGGAATCTTAAACTGAAATAAAAACCAATATAACCCAAGAAATCATAATCCTTAATGAATTTAGGGTACATTTTGGCTTTAGCACCAGGTTATATATTAGCTGGGAAAGAGAGAGTTAACAGAGGGGGGAGATTTTGGATATCAGGGATCTGGTGTTTCTCAATGTGCGTATACGTGCACATGCGTTGACACCTGTCACTTGTCATATGTCAAGTGATGCGACATGCAGCGTGTTGCACAAGTTTAAGTCGATCTTGGGGGCTGACACAGGTGAATGCCATGCCTCTGACTGCTACACAGACAGCAGTCCATCTGTTCACAGTGAAACACACACACACACACACACACACACACACACACACACACACACACTGGACAGCAAGGAAACACTGTCAGAAGAACTGCAAGAGGCAGAGAAATGAAAGAGGAGAGATGATAGATAATGTTACTGCCAGAGAGTAATTAACAGGCCTCATGCAGCAGTCAGTACGTGTTTCCATTAATGAGAAAGACCTCAAACATGAGTGTGTTTCTGCTGCTGCCCCGCACCCTGACACCTTCCCTCAGCATGCCAACATGCAACGCTGCATGCTAGCTCTCACCCATCAGATCGTCATGGGCTGACACGTGTGTGAGGTAGGCAGGGAGAGTTTTTGCTTGTATTAATGCTACACTCCACTAAGTGTCATTTAACCCAACACTGGCTGTGACAGAGTCACACTATTCTATATACTGCATGGCAGAAAATAGAGAGGGACAGGGGGGGACAGGGAAGGGGGGAGAAAGAGAAAGAGGGAGGGGTGGTAGAGGAACACAGGAGAGGGCTGACACACTGAGTTAACTTCTGTCAGTGGTAATGAGGATCCTCTCTCCACTGTGCAGAAATATGTGTCTGCACGTGTGTGTGTGTGTGTGTGTTTCCTGTGTGTGTAAGTCCTCTTAAAGGTGATTTATACTGTTTTCCTGGCATTGTGTGTTTGTATACTGGCATGGTGTAAATTATAGCAACTGTTAACTGACTTCAGTAATACTCTGGAGGGAGATGCAGTGTAAAAGAGGCAATATATAAACACAAGTGTTTGCATGCTATAATTTCTGTCTTTATATCAGTAAAGTCTCATTTGGGGTTAATATTTGCCTAAGATTAAATGCTTGATGTTCACAATAAATGCAGCCCCTCTGTTTCATTTTTTATTTATTTAACTGTAAAGTATAAATTCACATTCCGTTGCTATTTTGCATCTTTAGCTGAATTGGCGCTTAAGAATAAAATATTGTTTCTTTTAAAATAAATTCAGGCTATAACCCATCTGACTGTGAAAATATGAGCTACCAGTGAAATATAAGAGTTTTTTAAAGAGTAATACCTTTTTAGAATTAGTAATGTTGTTCAAATACTGCCTCATACATTTCAGGTACCACTCATTTTCCACAATAAATATATAGCATTTCCACATAACCATTTTGTGTTGAGAAGCTTATTTTACTTACTCAACCTCCCTGTCTGCATTTGTTTACCTCAGCTGGGACATAGAGGGAGCTGACTATGGGGCCCAGTGTGGAGAGATTGAGTCGGGCTCAGCACTAGTGTTTGAGAAGGAAGGCCGGAGAAGAGTGTGCACCCCCTACCTCGACACCACGTCTTATGGAAACCTTCGCTTCCACTTTACCATGGGTATGGAAATCCTCCATCTGTAATACATTGTCATGTATTTGGGTTAAAACAACAGTAGCTTTACTTAAAACATTGGTGTGTACACGGCCTGTCACGGCTCTTTGTGGCACATTCACCAATATTTTTTGCACAAGTGTATGACATTACATGAACATAGTGAGGTGTGTTTGTGTTTAGGTGGTGGCGACTGCGATCCAGGAGAGTCCCATGAGAATGACGTGATTCTGTTCGGAAGGTCTGAAGGCAGGAGGGAACGTGTGTTGCTCGACACCCTTCCATACTCTTCTTACCGGGTGAGACCTGTGCACCATATTCACACAAAACTATTAAAACCTTAGAAGTAATTAACTTGATGTGATCACTTTATTGCATACCAGTAATACCATCACAGTTCATTTAAATTCTAGTCCAACTACCCCACCATATAAAATGTTCAAACTTTTAATGAGTGGGGGCATGGTGGATTTTTAGGTGTTTGACTATAAAGCCCTGTTTTGTGACTACAATAGAATTCATTAAGAATCAAAAGTTTGGAATTTCTTTTGATAAAAATATATCATATATGTGTAAAATATATCACAGAAACATGTTTGCTGCTGAACCAGCACATTCCCATCCCCAGACTTGACAGATATGGTTCTATCAGAGATTAAACTAGTAGAAGATTAATTGATTGGCATTTTGATTTAAGTGATTTATCGTTTAAGTCATTTTTCAAGCAAAAATGCACAACGTTTACTTGTTCCAGCTTGTCATCTGTGAGGATTTGCTGCTTTTCTTTGTATTATGTCATAGTAAACTAAATGTCTTTGGGTTTTGGACAGTTGGTCAAACAATTCAAGCAATTTAAACACACCATCTGGAGTCTTAGGGAATTGTGATGTAAAAAATGGGTGACTTTTCACTATTTTCTAATTAGTATTTTTCCTCTGATCTATTCATTCTATCCTCCGTTCCTCCTATCTCAGACTCCTGTGGTAGTATCAGTGGCACTGCCCACTGAGCTTCAAACACCAGTCACCCAGTTCTGCCTGGAGCAGCGGTCACATGGGGGTGCCAACCGCCATGTGTGGGCCGTGGACTTCATGCAGCTGCTCCCTGTACTGCCTGGCACCCACACACATGTCGCTCAGTTCTCCATCAACCTAGGCTGTGGCTCCTACCAGCCTGCCAACAGGTGTGACACATTTTAAAACTAGGTTAGGCAGTGCTTTTATGCGGAAATATCCCCACTTTCTTTGACAAAATCATGAAATTGGGCGGCAACAAAGGAGACCTCCACACACCCCAGATTCTCTTGGGTATTTTGATGTCAAGAATGGTAACTGGTGCACACAGGAAAGTTAAGGACATAATGCCATAATGCTTATAAACAGGAGCATCTAGAGAAAGCTGAACTCAGGTGTCCTCTAAGAATAAGAAATGTGAGTTCAAGCACATTGTCTTCATCATCTTGTTACATTATTTCTGGTTTAATTCCTCAAGGTTCAAACGTGTGTTGTAATTTGAAGCTGCAAATGTACTAAATTGCGTAGTTCGGTCTTCACAAGAGTAGAGGTTGTAAAGGGAAGGGGCTTTACCGTGGAGTCATTACACCACTTCAGACTTAAAATTAGATGTTGAGATAAGATGTTCTCTGTTATTTTTCATTAGTGTGAGTCTGGAGTTCTCCACCAACCTCGGTCGCTCCTGGTCTCTGCTCCACACTGAGTGTCTGCCAGAGCTCTGTGCTGGACCCCATCTACCTCACAGCACCATCTACTCTTCTGACAACTACAGCGGGTATGAATGAGTCCACTGTGCTTGTGTGTATATCTTTGTCAGTCAGTCACTGTGGATGTATTCATATTGTATTTTGTGTTACCAGGTGGACCAGAATCTCTATCCCTCTGCCCAACGCTGCCCTATCAGAGACCACACGGTTCCGCTGGAAACAGTCCGGCACTGGAGCAGGCAGCATGTGGGCCATAGACAATGGTTAGTGCAGTACTATACATATAGTTTACATGCTAAAAATATAAAATACAGTGTCACATACATTTTTATTATATCTCAGCAAAAAATGACTTTTTTGCAGTAAAAGAACATTTTATTTCCATGCCTATGTTTTCCTTCAGTGTATATTGGTCCGGCCTGCCTGCGTTTCTGCTCTGGGAGAGGACATTGTTCCCGCACAGGCTGCAAGTAAGGATCTCCTTTTTATTAAACCAAATAAATCCAATGACTCTCCTTTAAAATGAGTCTGCTCATTATCCACCTAATGCCTTACAGCACCAATCACCATTCAAAATTAATCAGATTGTATTATGGTTTTGATTTATTAATGGATTTTCATTATCTCTGTTTCCCTTTTCTCATTTATATCCCTCACTCTTTTTAATGCCCTCTCCTCTCCTCTCCTCTCCTCTCCTCTCCTCTCCTCTCCTCTCCTCTCCTCTCCTCTCCTCTCCTCTCCTCTCCTCTCCCTCTCTCCACCTCC
>JAVQJF010003471.1:0-15893 GCA_036023855.1 Gadopsis marmoratus
GGAAACCCCCGGGGGCCTCGCACGGCTTTTGGGGGGGTGTCTTTTTTTTTTTTTTTTTTTTAACATTCCCCCCCCCCCCCCCAGAAGTTTTTCGAAGTAGCTAGGTCACTTTATTGTAGAAGCATACGCCATGGTCGGGGAGACAGAGGTGAAGGAGCGACCCAAGTCCAACCCGGACTATCTAATGCAGCTGATGAACGACAGGAAGGTGATGAGCTCCCTGCCCAACTTCAGCGGCATCTTCACGCATCTGGAGCGGCTGCTGGATGAAGGTAACTCGGCTTCTCTTTGGGCTCTTACCCCCCCCCCCCCCCCCCCCTCACACTTTAACCACTTGTCACACTACAGAGGAAATGTCTTTTCTTGGGCAGACACGTTTGAGTTTAATGGTGCGTGATAATAAAAGTAACCGTCATTGACTCACTTTATTGAGCGCTGGAATTCTTTCCCTGGCACCTTGGATACGTGACAGTAACGTCGCCCCATCCCGCACTGAAAGGTGCTGATGATTTGTCTTGTTGAACATTGCATTCAGGTGAGTTCATTCACAGAGCTGTGGTTCAAAAATTCACACAAAACAATTCACACACACACACACAAAAAAAAAACCCCACTAGGGGTGTGAATGGGATGTGTCGTTTGCCTTCCCTCACATTTTTAATTTGTTGAGAGCAGCAGATGAGCACTCCCTGTCCCTCTCTCACCACACACACACACAGGCAGATGGTGATGGGAACAAACAGACAGTTGTTAGTCTTTCCCAGTGACCTAATGCGCAGGCTTATGTGAATGCTGCAGCCCATCCCTGAGCAGGAGCGGGAGCATGTCACTGTGTAAAATCTTTGATTCCAGGCTGCTCACGGGCCCCCGACACATGCGCCTCTGTACAACTGATCAATGCACTTTACCCAATGCGATGTCTAACATTTTGAAATAAGAATAAAGGGGCGTAAACAGCATCGCAACAAGTGGCATAATTATGTTCCCTTTTTGAATGGGATTTTCCAGCAGTTGCCAAAAGGCCTGTCGTTGTTGCACATCAGGAGCGCCAAGTTCCTGACTTTGCACTCCGTAGCACGTCTTATGACGCAGCAAGGTGGCTGTCATAGAGACGTCCTCTAGAGCCTGACAAATACGTCAACTTTAAGATGTTGAACATCTGTGGCTGTGTTCATGATGAAGACTGACAGCGGAGCACATTCATCCCTCACACATGACAATGTGACACCCACGGTTAGAATGAAAGGCATTGTGCCGTGCTCATTTTCGGACGGGCTATATCTTCTGCCTGAGTTATGTGGACAGCGGCACAGCACCAAAAGGTTTCTGCAGGGTAACAAGAAAGCCAGTCACACATGTTGTCAGGTTGTATGTTTGTGGCATATGTGGAAACACTAGGGCCGAGTTCAGTCTCTATATATATATAAGCCTGTGACAGGTTGAAGTGTTAAGATAAGGCCGGCTACGCCTCCCCCCTATATTTTTCTCTCCTTCGACTCTATTGTTCTTGTTTCACTTCTCATTTTCCTCCAGCAAGTTGTTCCCTGTTTCAGCTGAAGTGTGACAAAAAGCCCCGCTTGGCAGATTTGTTTGTGTATGTGTGCTTTTTAATTGTCACTTTTGGTCTGTAACAGGTCAGAATGGGTTATTAGAGGATCATCATTGTCACTGTAGCTTTGGCTGTAATTATAGCGTCCTACTGTAGTTATTACAGTCAGACTTCTCACCCTCAGAGCAGGGAGACATGCCTGTCAGCCTGCTTAGGTCAGATGATATTTGTGCCTCAAGGCAGTTATTCTGCCATGTGTGTGTGTGTGTGTGTGTGTGTGTGTGTGTGTGTGCGTGTGTGTGTGTGTGCGTGAGTTAAAGCTGGGGCTCTGTGTGTATGTGTTTGTGTAGTGCAGTAGTCAGTTATTATTGTGCTAGCGTGTCATTACAAAGGCATCAGAGGCTAGCATCGGTCATTGAGACAACACTAAACAAACAGACGGGCAGACAAACAGAGTCTCATTTATGGTGGCACTTCTGCACCAAACCTAAGCCAAAGATTTGACCCGTTTAAGTTGTTTTGCAAAATGCCAAAAGTGCTCTGGTTGCAGCTTCACCAGTGTGAGAATTTGCTGATTTTCTCTGTTTTATATCATTGTAAACTGAATATCTCGGTGTTTTGGACTGTTGGTCGGACAAGAAAAGACATTTGAAGACATCACCAAGGACTCTGGCAAAATGCAAACTGTGATGGGGGTTATTCTCAATTTTTCTGGCATTTTATAGACCACAAGATTTATTGATTAATTGAGAAAATGATCTGCAGATGAATCAGTGTTGAAAATTAGTAGCGCCCCTATTGCTTTCTAAGAATTCTAATGTCTTGTGGTTGTTAAATAACTGCGCCAGAACATTACAAAACAGTGGTGGGCAGAGTAGGTCACTGTGACCTCCACTAACATGTATGTTTTTTCTTGCATTATTTGCAGAGTCAAAGGGAGGACAGCATGTGCTCAACACTCAACAAATACTATAGTATATATAGTATTATTAATACTATATAACTGATAACAAAGCATTGAGTGGTTAGATTCTACGTTGTGGTGAGGAATGCTTGTGACTGTCTCACTGCCTCCCCGTCTGTCTGCTGTCACACTCAGACCCTCCTGTAATTCTGGTGATAGTGAGTCATCGTCCTAAAAACCAGATGGTCTCAAGAAACGTGACACTTGTCGACCCTCATTGACATTTTTCCTTGACGTCCCCAGATAAACCGACTCAACTTTACTCCCTCCTTCTGTCTCTGTCTCCCAGAAATCGGCAGGGTACGCAAGGACATGTACAACGACACAGTGAACGGCGGCATGTTCAACGGGCGGGACATGGAAGAGCTTCCCGAAGCTATCGGCCCTGTGGCTCAGCTGCAGGAGAAGCTCTACGTGCCGGTCAAAGAGTACCCCGACGTGAGTGGGCAAATCCATGACCTTTGACCTTTTAGAAGCTATTCTGTTTACTTTTGGGTGTTGTCACCTTATGTCCTCTTAGTTACAGAAAGGCTGCCAGAAAGTCAGTGAGACATTTCGTCACGGGGATGCTTTGCTTTACATTGTGTCGAAAAGCTGATTTCATTCTGAGATCATCTCTGCTCACACCCAGTGATGTAATCTACACTTAAAATAGATCAATAATGAACCCTGGCCAGCGTTTCCAATAAGAGAAAAATGTTTCATTTAAAGAGATATTTTAAGAGTCAGCTACGTTTCGTTTCCTCAAAATTTTGCAATATTCCGATGTAAATGCCCTCACTGTGACACAATTATTAGCCATAAGATTATCCATACATATTTATAAGAGCTTAAAAAGGTGGATTAAGTCTTTTCCCCAAATACAAGTGCACTGCAGTGAAGAGACTTTGCCATCGAGTACATCCCTACCCACACTATGTACAGTTAAGCACTTCAATATGCATTTCGTTGATCCAGATTGAATAGCTCACATGATTTTCTCCGTGCATCTGCTCGCCAATCACCAAATACAATGACAGGCTGTCCTCACTCACATGACAGAAGACTAACAGGACACACACACACACACAGGAGTGCACTGGAAAACGGCTGAGATCAAGTTTAAATTTAGAGAGCAGTTCCTCTATCTGGAGGTGTGTGTGTGTGTGTGTGTGTGTGTGTGTGTGTTGGTGAGAGTTGTGGGACATCGTAGAGGCCAGAGTGAATATGTTAGTGAAACTGTTAGTGAAGTGGGCATTAGGTTAAAATCAGGGAGACTTTAATGGAGTAATAAAAATTAGGAAGAGGCTGGGCAAATGTTGTAAGAGAAGAAGAGAGAGAGACAGACAGAGGGATAGTGGCAAAGAAAGAAACACACAGACAACACATACGCACACACACAGAGGGGCAGCTGTCTAGTTAATCACTCAGTCTTAGTGACAGATAAGGTTAAGAGAACGGTGCTGTCCTGTCATACCACAAGCACCAGCCAGCACCCATATAATGAGCTATTTTTGTCTCTCTTAGTAACACAGACACATCATGGTGGCACAAACCTCAAAAGCACACTCACACACAGCAGCACATACAAATACACACACACACACACACACACACACACACACACACACACTGTAAATGTGTCTGTCTTCCTTCGGGCCTTGTTTTAGAATGAGTGTGTTTTGCTCTTTTGTGTAGTTTAACTTTGTAGGGAGGATTCTGGGCCCCCGTGGACTTACGGCCAAGCAACTGGAGGCAGAGACCGGCTGCAAGATCATGGTGCGAGGAAAGGGCTCCATGAGAGACAAGAAGAAGGTATACACACTCATACATGCTCATGATACATGCTTTCATTGTCGCTCTCCTTTTCTGTTCAAGTCGCCTTCATTTGTATGGCTCTGTAATAGACCACAGGAATGATTTTGCATGTTCAGATCACATGTACCTAAAGGAAAGGTTTGGGACTTTGTGGAAAATGCTTATTCGCTAAGCTTAGCTTAGCATAAAGACTGGAAACAGGAGTAAACAGCAAGCCTGGCTTACCAGACCATAAAAAAGGACTCCAGGAAGTCACTGCACCCGGCCAAGAAATAGTCCCACACATATCTCTCATAAAACCGCAACTAGCCATTTTTACAGAAACAAACAAGATATAACATGTAATTAGTATGTTATTCGTGACCTTTATAGGTGCTTGTAGGCAAATTATGTACAGCTGTTCAGGAAGAGCCAAGTTAGCTGTTTACCCCTTTTTCTAGTCTTTATGCTAAGCTAAGCTAACTGGCTGCTGGCTGTAGGTTCACGTTTACTGTGCAGACATGAGAGTGGTGTCCATCTTCTCAGATAACTCTCTGCAATTACGTAAATAAGTGTATTTTACGAGACTTAAAACTGTTCCTTTAAATAGCTTTTTTACTTTCCCCAACATCCCGGCAGCCGTATGTCTACATTCATTTTAAGATAGGTAATCCATTACACTGAATGTTATGTGTACATTCATTATTGTTATTACCGTCATGTTATTCTTGATGTGCTTGAAATTGCTCTCATTTTGAGATGCATAACCACTCAGCAATAGCAAAACTGGCAAAAATACATGAGGACATGAAGTTCAGATGTGTTTGTGAGGACTTTCAGCAGTCTATCTATCTATCTATCTATCTATCTATCTATCTATCTATCTATCTATCTATCTATCTATCTATCTATCCACCCTGTTTTCTCTCACAATGGGTTTTGGTGCTCAGATTTTCTTTCCTGTCCTGGTGTTCGGTCCATCTGTTCTCCTTCCTCTCCCCTGGTGTTTGCTGTTGGACGGAGTCGGCTCAAGCTTTCCAAACGGCAGGTGGAGCAAGTCCAGCATTCCAACCCACCCTCTCTCTCCAGAACATTCCCTACCCCGCACGCCCCTCAGAGAGAGAGAGAGAGAGAGAGACATACAGACACACACAGAGACAGAGAGGAAGGAAAACAGAGGCACAGTGGGAGGCAACAGGGGGAGAGGAGAGAAAGATGTTGACTTTTGGTGTTTTTCAAAATGAAACATCTCACTTGACAAAACATCCACAGAGGATACAATGTCCCAGCACACAATACTGAGACAGAAAACTTCGCAAGTTCAGTCTTAACTGGGGCTGCAACTAACAGTTATGTTCATTATAGATTAATCTGTTTAGATATTTTGATTAACTTGATAGTTCAGGCTATAAAAATGTGAAAACTCTACAGCCATGTCAGCAGTTCTGTAAAGCTCTATTGAAATGAATGGTTTGACATTCATTTTGGGAGTTGTATTTGCTTTCTTGCCAAGAGTTAGATGAGAAGATCAGCATAACTCTCATATCTGTCCATTTAACATGAAGCTACAGTCAGGAGATGCTTAGCTTAGCTGAGCATTAAAACTGGAAGCAGGGGAAACAGCTAGTCTGGATAGGAAGTCACTGCGCAAGATAGTTTCTGCACATGAAGGTAACTAGTTCATATGTTGTGTTGTCCGACCAAGTCTTTATAGTTGTTCCACACTCGAAGGCAAAGTAAAAAGCTGGCCGTCACAGAGAGGGGGGAGACGCAATGATTGTTTACATATGGAGATAACAGCGCACATTTTAATCGGTCTCTCCTGGAAGACGTTCATAGTGTTGCACTCCGTTCACATGAAACGTGACAGAAAGACTAACAAATGAAGAGCTTGAGGGAGCAAAGTTCAAATCCCGCTTCTTTCTCACCTCCAGCTGCTCATTCTGCACAGCTGGCCAAAACCGGCATGAAGCAGGTGTGAATGTTGGTTTCAGAAAGTTACAAAAATAGTTGGACACAGCAACACCACATCTGATGTTAGGAAGGTGTGAGGTCATGGGGTTTCTGAAGCTATTTGACCATCTGACCACAACCCTGCAAAAAAAACACATCTTTTTACACTCCATTGTTTGTAAGTATTAAACAAACAAGATATAATTTGTTAATTTGTGAGCTTTAGAGATGCTATTAGGTGGATTTGGTAACCAATGGACACAGCTAGGCCAGCTGTTCCCGGTCTTAAGCTAACCGTCCCCTGGCTGTAGGTCATTTTTAACAGATAGATAGGACAGTGGTACAAATCTTCTCATTTGAATCTCCGAAAGAAAGCAAAGAAGCTTAGTTCCTAAAACATCTAAATTTTCCTTTGAGTACAGTGGTGCTTTGAGCTAAATCCTAAAGTTAGCAATGACAATGCTAACAGGCTGATGTTTAACAGGTAATGTTGCCATGGTCACCCTCTTACTTTGGCGAGTTAGCATTACTAATTAGCATTAAACACAAAGTACAGCTGAGACTGATGCCATTGCAGGTGTTTCATGAAGTGAGATTCTGACCTGATGATGGCGCTCGAGGAAACGTTCAGGATCACCTGAGCTATGACAATTAATTCTGAGGCTGACATGTCTCAACCAAATTTCATGACAATCTATTTAAAATTTACTGAGATATTTCTGTCTGGACCACTGACCGACATTGCAGTAACTGATGCCTGTCACAAGTTTCCAGAGCCCAAATAGACTCACCGATGAACTTACAAAATAAATGGTGAGATTTGGGGAAATAAAAAAAAAAAAGAATCTGAGCTCCTTCAATAACATACAACACCAAAGCTTGTGCAACCGCAGAAGAGAGACATGAGTTTAATAATGCTTCCAAAGCTGCATTACACGACCTTGAGACTTGTGTGCATGTGTTTGTGTGTGGTTTGAGGCCGATCCAAAAAGTGAGTCAAACAAGAAGAAAAGTGAAATCCTGCTCGCTCTCTCCAGTAATGCTTAGTAAGAGCTTGTGTGGCGCATTCAAACGGGGCTTTTAAAATGTTTTTCAGGAGGAGATGAACCGAGGGAAGCCCAACTGGGAGCACCTCAGCGAGGACCTCCACGTTCTGATCACAGTGGAGGACACACACAACCGGGCCAAGATCAAACTCCAGCGGGCCATAAACGAGGTCAAGAAACTTCTCGTGCCTGCTGTGAGTATCAGTCTGGACCCCTCAGCATCAAATATTATGGAAAAACTGTGTGTGACTGGATGAGAGTTCACTGTGTTGGTATGCATGGAAGGGGGAAGGGGATTGTCAGTCCAAAAACTGTCTTTTTTTGTGTGTGTGTGTGTGTGTGTGTGTGTCTGTGTATGAGAGGGTATGTGTAAAGGGTTAGGGTAATTAGGGAACACGCATAAAGGGGTTTCCATGGCAACCCCGGGTTGTTTGAAAGGCTGAGGGAATGAATGGAGAGTCTGTTCACTTGTTCTCCCCACTCCATCACTCCTTTCACTCGTTCACAACTCACTTCATTCCCAACTACTGGCTACAGTATTCCTTTTTCGCTCTTGTCTATTTTCTGTTGTTGTTGTCCACACAAGGACATTTTGATTGCACTCCTCAATATTTCTCACATTCTCCAGCCCACCTTCTTCCACCCACCCACACATGCATGCACAAATGTGCACAAACATGATTGGGAGATTGCACAGACGTGGACATACAGACACAGGGACACACACTCTCTAAATGATCCCCCCCCCCCTCCGACACACAATCACAAAAGCACATATTTTGAAATCGCAAGGCTCCTTCCTTTTTTCCTCTCTGCATTATTTGCAACAATAGAAACACACTGAAAAGACCAGCAGGGGGATTTCTATTGCAGCAATCAGCCGTCACTTCCCGCTCCAATCACAGCACAGTATTGTCCAATCCCTACAACTAAAAGGATGTAAGATTTGTCTTTAGGAAATCAGGAGCCGAACACCTGTTAATCTATGTTTGTGAATGTGTGTGTGAAGGGCAAAGTTAATGCAGCCGACCTTACTTTCCGACTGTAAATCAGTCAAGCTTTTCATCGAGCTGCAACTGGAGCTACGAAGCTAGTGTGTTGACGCTGAATATGTCCTGTGTTGCAGTGGCTGGTCTACTGCAATCCAGACATCCTTAGAAATATAGCAGACAAAAAAAAATTCCAAACATTCAAATTGAATCATAATAAGTAGTTAGCATACTGTAACATTTGCAGACTTGTTGACCACACTCTCACAAAGGTTAATTCATTCACTTCTGAAATGAATGAATGACAGTTGCTCGCAAAGTAAGCTGATTGTGCTGCTGTGCTTGTGTTGTGTGTGCAGGCTGAGGGGGAGGACAACCTGAAGAAAATGCAGTTGATGGAGCTGGCCATTCTCAATGGGACGTACAGAGACGCCAATGTCAAGACGCGTAAGGATGACATCAGAGTTAACATGTGGAGGAGGGTTGGTGGGTGACAAAGGAGGGGTCTCAGTACAGGAGTCCACTGTATATATATGAACAATGCCTCTGTTTCTCCTGATAAATAGTCTGTTTGTCCTCTCCTCTTCTTCCCTGTCTATTGTATGTGTGCACGCGCTTTGCGTGTGGGTGTGCGCATACTTGCATTATTGTATGTTTGTGTGCCACACAGCCACGGCTGCCTTCTCTCTAGGGACCCCTCAGGCTCCTCGGATCATCACAGGCCCGGCGCCCGTCCTGGCGCCCAGCCTGCGCAACCCCGCCCCCGTCAACACGCAGACCCTCATGCCTCTGATTCGTCAGATCCAGAGCTCAGCCCTTGTGCCAGGAGGCAATCCGCACCCAGCACTGATGCAGCAAGGGCCTGAATCTGGAATCATCTACACGCCCTACGAGTATCCCTACACACTCACGCCCTCTATATTGGAATACCCGATTGACTCAACTGGAGTTTTAGGTATTTAGAAATCAAAAGTTCATCACTTTCATACATAGTCAATGGATGTATTATGAGAACTGGATACTGGACTCCAATGAAAGCTGCTGACCAATCGCATACGTCAAAAAAACCTTTCCATTTGTGTCTCTGTCCCTGGCTCCGCCCGCTTGCCACATAGACTTTAAATTGGACATGACATCATGCACAACAGATTGCATTTCTAGACTCTAAAAAAGTCTATTGAACCATCATGGTCTAAAATTTTAGAGTGTAAAGAGTCATAATGGGCCTTGTCTTCCGTTCATGGCTAACTATTTTAACAATTACTAAGACATGTTTTTATAATGGAGGTTTATGGGAAAATGCTTTTTGCACCACAGTAAAGTTCTGCACTGGTTATGACAGGTGTGTTCAGACAGAAAGCAAAGCATCAATCACAAATTTTACCGCTTGACTGTTTGTGCAGTCTGTGTTTATTCACCACAAACAGCCAATGTACCAACTGTACAAACGTTACCTGTATCCAGGTTTATGTAGCAGATTCATAAAGCCCTGGAATAAGCGCAAGTGCTCACGTTGAAACGTGTCCATCTCGGGTGAATTTACATCTAATCGCGTCTTTGCATTGACTTTGTATGGTTCCACCTCCAAAGATTTGGCACGACCATACAGTCTGTACACTGAACCCCCCTGTTACTGCCAAATTTCATCCATTACTTTCTGGTAGCTCGCCAGGCTAAAGCAACACATGGGCTGCACTCTCTTCACTGTCTCTTTGCCTCTTTATTTATTTATTTTACTTTTATACGTTATCTCTTTTATAAGAGAGACCTGGCCAAAACAAATCACATAAAAGCATACACACAATCAATTTACAACATTTACATATAGTGGTGCATATCTACTTGCAAAACATGACATGCCTGGAGGCAGAGGATACTTTCTGCCAGAGAAGAAAACAGAGAGCTCTCTACAAATTAAATTTGAAAATAACCAAACCCGAGCCAAGCCTGAAGCTTCACGCAACTTAACGGCACAAACGCGGCTGAAAACCGGATATTTTGTGTTATTGTCGGGTTAGGTGGCAGAACGCGAGGCCACAGGTGATCCTCTGTTGCAGTACCACGGTTTCCCACCGGGACAAATTGGCAGCCATATCCAGCACTTGTAATACATCCGAGACCAATATTGATGCATGCAGAAGCTCATTGCTGGGCTAACAGTCCCTTCTCCCTGTGTTTTTGCAGGTATGGCTTTCCCAACCAAAGGCTAAGCGATAGCAAACCTTCCTAGCACACACACGGACTGGCTTGCAGAGACCCCCCCCCCCTTACATACTTGTCAAACAGAGCAAACACTTAACGTTTGCTCATACTTTAGGATGACAGATTCCTTGACAGTCATTCTGTAGTCAAGTGTCCATTCCTGTTAATTTCCTCTTTGTATTAGACTAGTGTTGTGGTGTGACAGCTATTTAACTTTTTTTAATAGTTCAGCTTCCGCTTGTAACTTTTAACACATTTTTAGTGAACCCATAGATATTCCAGCACCGCTGTTTGTGATTTAATATATGTTAAAGCTTATTTTAATCGCAGAGCTATAGAGTGACTTTGCATACAGCTGATGTTGAATCTACTAGTGAAGCTTAGTGAGAAATTAGTGGTTTGGATTAATATTTTCTTTAGAGAACAGAAGACCACAAAACAACAACAACTCTGTCTCTTAGAGTTGCAAGTTGTTTTTACTTATTTTCACCCTCAGCCTTGAACTTTTTGTACATTTCTGGCTTCACTGATGTTGGTGCCATGGGTTGACTGTTTGATGTCTTTCTGATGAGTAACCTTCTGTGTTCTGTTTTGGCGATGTCAATGGCTGTTAGCAGGTGCCATGACCACTAAGGTACGACGCCACGACAAGAGAATCCATCCTTACCAAAGGGTAGTGACCCCAGACAGAGGTTAGTTAGCTCACCAGCCACTTTATGTGTGTGTGTGTGTGTGTGTGTGTGTGTGTGCGTGCGTGCGTGCGTGCGTGCGTGCGTGCGTGCGTGCGTGCGTGCGTGCGTGCGTGCGTGTGTTAGTGTGCGTGCATGCATGCAGACCAATGGACCAATTTCAGTTTACATGTGTTTGAAACACGGCATGCCTACAACAGAAAAATCTGTATCAGGCAAAAAGGTCACACGCTGAAGCAGCTTCGGTGTAAAATGTGAAACAGCGTTTGTTGCAGTGAAAGTGAAATACGTGAGCAGATCGGGAGGAACCATGTTAGGGGTGACAGCTGCAACAGTTATCTTTGCTCGCCTGTTAGATAAACTGGACGGCTTGCAGGCCAGGACCCTCTCAATAAGAATGGATTGCTCCGTTCATGTGACTCGGTCCTTGTGACTCTGGAATTGGAGTCCTCTCTCGGAAACCTTTTTTGTTGTTTTTTATCTCTTCACTGCTACTTCTGACCCTACAAATAATTGTGGGAAGTTTTATTTAAACCCAACTTCATTCCAATAGATTTCCACAAATGTTTTTTTTTATTATTAATTCAATCCTATGTTTTGCCCAATGACTATATGACATTTAAAGTAACAGTGGTTGTCTTTTCTGGAGGTCATTCAATTCAATATGATCTATGGTCTTTACTACTAAAACACAGCGTGTGATAACTACTGAAGTCTGTGTTACAAGCTCTTTTGTATGAAATACTGTTGTTTGTGGTCTTATCAGTCGCCCACTGGACTTTATCATTGGGGCTGTTTACATCTTTCATATATTTCCTAGCCAGAGTGGTGCTGTTACCATGTATTTAGCTGCAAAATAAATTTGTATATAGGGATTTTAAGTGCTTATATGAAGCTTATGGAACAAGATTGCTTGGAAATACTTGTAGTATTTTTTTTTCTTTAGTTTGTACATTTTTATTTTTGTTTTTACGATATGCTTTTTATAGATGAAGTGTCTCCATGTAAACTTCAAACTTTATTCAAGGTGTGTAGCTACTACTGTTTTAGTCACCACGAAGGTGGCAGTGAAGGCAGTGTTTTTGCTCTGTCTATTTAAGATGAGGTGACCTTCTCGATTCACGGGCCTCGTGACTGTTTTATGCAATAGAAATGGACTAGCTAGCTACAATTTATGTGTGTATGTGAGCAGTGGTGCTCTTGTTGTACACGTTGGACAAAAAAACACTAAAAGGCAATAAAGATGACTATTGAAAAAAAATCTCTAAAGAAAACCAAAGCCTCTAAATTCTTGTAGTTAGTCTGTCTATTGTTAAACTGTTTCTTAAGTCCCTCTAAAGTCACCATCTCTTAACCTCTCATCGCTATCTCTTATGGTGCCTCTTCTTCTAATACTTCATAGCAAATGGATCAAACCATAATCAATAATCAGTTAATCACTACTGTTAATCATCAAGATCTTATTCCTGCTGCTAAACAACGGCTCTACTTGTCAGCGAGCGAAAGTATTTCTGAGGCCCAGACACTTTTCTCTGGACATAAAGGTCACTCTCTCACCCACATGAAACCATGCTGTCTCCCTCTCTGTCCATGGTTTCACTGTCTGTCTGTGCTAGACGTAGCCCAGCTAGCATGAGTAGCATCACTATAGCAGCAGTCACACGACAGGAGGGGTATCTCCTAAGACTTCACCCCGCAAACACCTTCATGAGCATATATGAGCATCGCCGACCAGCCATTCCTTATGTCACCACCCGGTGGTTGATGTAAGTGATTCTGAATGGTTATGTAGGGCTCATGAAGGTGTTGTTCCCCTCATGCTGTGTGACTGCAGTAGATCTGCCTTGTTGTCATCCTGACGCCACTAGCTGACACTAATCTCTCTTCTATCTTTTTTTCTTTTTATGTCCCCTTTTATGTGCCCTTATTGTTTCCTTTCCATGTCTGTCCGTCTCTGTCTGTCTAACTCTAGCTGCCACGGCAACTAACCCATGACCCCTTGACCTTCTGACCTTTCCGCCCACTGATGACCCACCCATCTCTGCCCGCTGCCGTGCTCATTGGCCCACGGCCCCGCCACTCCCCCAGCTCAGCCAACCAGACCAGCACATTGGGAACAACCCGGCTGCTTCTGTCTAACCATCCAACCAGACGACAGCGATCATGGGCATAAACCTCAGGACCCCGCCCATCAAGTCCCAACCTTAACTTTACCAAACGTGCCTTCCTTCCAAAATTCCAAAGCCAGCCTGAGAATGTTTCATAACGATTCGACAGTCGAAATCCCAATCTGTACCAGATGTTGCCATGCGAAACCAGTAAACGTTACTGGGGGACGGGCCCCCAACCAATCCCTGGCTGTGCCAAACTGAGCTGCCCTGCCCTCAGTCCATGTGATGCAATAATAATGACTCTATTAATAACATGGTAACTATTCTGATAATGATGGTAACTGCCCTCCATAAACATTAAAGTCAAGAGATATGTTGATATTTTGAAGCATTTTTTCCTCATCGGGCACCTCTTACTTACTTAACGTGGGAAACTCTTTCACACACTCATTGACGGGGGTTGCTTCTTCTTTTTTTTGGCCAAAATTAATTCATTTACTTATAACACATTATATCTGGTGTTAAAATATTCACATATTAACACGCTTGCCCTTGAAATGTAACACCAACATTGCGTTTAAGATGCCGCTTCCTGTTTTCAAAGAGCGTAATTATTTTGTGCTACCTCGGAGCTAGAGTGATATCCATTTCGTTTGAACGAGGAATACTTAAAAGAAAGGTCGAGCAAAATCGCCTTTTCACTGTATGGCAACAGGTGCTCAGTGAGGAAAAATAACAAACTGGAATCCAAAATGCCAATGTATCTTTTTTCTTAATGGGTAAAGCATCCCAGTACTGAGTCAACATATACAGAATAAATGCCAAGCATGTACAGTACAGACGCACACACAGAGCGAAGGTTGCACTTTTGTCTAAATCTAGAGGTCTTGCACAACGATGCCTTTGCCTTTTTCACACTACATTATTGTACGAGCTTGAACAGCAGTGCCTTTATTTATTGAGTGCGATGGAACAATGTTATGCCTGAAACCTTTACTACTACACCGTGGGCTGTGTAATGAAATTCTGTCATTTGGGTTCATGCAGATTAATTAGGACTGCGGGAAATGTGTTGCAGCCTAATTGTCATCGCCTGCGTTCTATGGCTTTACATCAGTAACTCTTTTCAATTCAGATTTTAGTGCCAAAAAAAAAAGATAAAAGGAAGAAGTGTCTCATTTGCATTGGAAGTGCAATGCAGTACTGAAGCAGCAGCTACAATATGTGAGGTTTGGACACCTCAAGAGAACAGTGTTATATCTGCTCTTTTTTGTTTTGTTTGGTTGGTTGATTGTTTTATTTTTTATATATTTTTGCATGTGAATCCGCTTTTCTCAGAGGGCGTGGTACAGTTTTACACACACTCGCACACAAACCAACCGATGCCTTGACATTGAAAACAAAAACAAATTCATGGAGTCGTAACATCTGTAACACGTTTATAATGTATTTTTATATTCTATTTTGTACATGAAAATAACATTAAATGACCTTTTCAGATAAGAACATTATGCCTTATCACGGAGAATAATTTGATGAACATAACTATCCTTCATGTGTCATTAGTGAACATGTCTCAGTGTCCTGATATACTGGAGTCTCTGATGTTCTCTGTATTAACTTGAGATCAGCATTGCTTGCCTTCTGTGCCTTTTGTATACTATGAGTGTGACAATTAACAGTATAGTACAACATTAATCTACTCTTCAGTGTAGGTTACTAACTGTTACCAATTCTGTGATTATTAACCACATTAATGGTATCTGTCTCTGCTTTGGATTCCTTTAAAAATGAGAATTACACGTGTGTCTAAAAAAATGAAAAACAAAGATATGTGTTTGAACAATGAACTTTTAACTTTTAAAGTATTCTGAGCAGGAATAACTCTTTGTACACTATTAAACTCTTAGTTGTAAAACTAACAAACTTTGTTGCTTTTTCTGTGTAGCACTTAATTATGCAAATCAGCTTCCTTTCTGCATACTAATCACCAAACTCCTTAGATACTGAGGGGCGAAACCCAGCAGACAATATGCAGGGAAAAGGACTCGAATGTTTTTTTTCTCACTTCTCCTATTCTATGTTCTGTTTCTTGTTCTCAGTCAACTCCTTCTCTTTAAGTGGACATTACACACATCGATGTGTGTAATAAGAGAGCTAAGCACACCCAGCTCACCATGGTTTCCCAAAGGCGTGCACATGTATAACAGAAAAAAGGGGAGGGGGGCTCAGGTTTGGAAGGCTGGGGAATTAAAGGGAAATTGATTGTGCAAGCTCGCCCTCAAACATCTGCAGAGTAAATATTACACAGGATCACAGTCTGTCCCTGAAGTCTCCAAAAATCCACCCCCTAATAATCTACATGTGTCATGGTAGCTAATTAGGCTCTTTGTTTCTCTCTCTTTAAAAATGAAAACATAAAGAGAGTTATTTGGAAACAACATCGGTGGGTAATTTGAGCCTTTGATGCCAAGTTCAAATTAAAACGTCCCTTTAAATCACACATTTAAGGTTTCACACACACACAAAAGAAGAAAATCACGTGGGGTTCTCCGTGGTGAATGCAGCAGTGGGTGGCTCATTCGTCCTCTCCCTGCCCTTCCTGCTTTCATTG
>JAVQJF010003473.1:0-20708 GCA_036023855.1 Gadopsis marmoratus
TCATGCCTAATGATAACAGGGAGTGGGGGAAGTGGCTGATAATGATAATGATGATGGAAACTGTGGATAGTGTGTTAAGTGTGAGTGCATGCACACACTCGTGCGTAAATACACACTTCCAAAAAAATATGTACGGACCCGTTCAACCAGGCATGACTGTGTGAGTTTTAAAATTTTCTGGAGTTCTCTGTCCTCCCATCTAAAACCATCTGGTTCTGGTTATCCAAGATCTCTAAAAGGTTTGTGTATAGGGAGTAGGATATGTCCAAAAGAATGACACTCTGACCTGTGGACCATAATGTTTTCAGTATGCAGGGAGAGGCTCAGCCCACGGTGGAAGGTACACAGCTGGGCCTGGAGCAGGGCCCAGTAAGAAAAACATCTCATCTTCTAATTGAGAGAACACACATCTCCCTTAGTGATCCCTTTCCCCTGTTTCTATTCCAGCAAGAGAAGGACACCTGAAAACGATTAATGATTCATATGGAAATGGTCCATTTCTATCAAAAGTGGCAAATTAGAGCGGTGATGTCAGGGAGATCATGATTATACATGACATGATTAACTTTTAGTTAATGACTGTGATTAGGAATATCTTTTACCAATTAAAAAATTTTTTCTGAGAAATTTAGCATTTACTTAATGTCTAAATCAAATAAGTGTCCACAGACTTTAGCAAAGCTGATAGATTATCTAATACATTAAAGACGTGTATTTATGAAGGGAGGAGCAATGATGCCTCAGCATCTCCCAGGTCAGACATTTGATTCTACATCAACGTAGAACAGATTTTATCAAAACAGAGTGTGAAAATTAACTTAAAAGGGAAAAAACATCACTGCAGACAAAATTTAAAAAAATCCCTCAAATCAATAACTGAGCATTGTCAATGACCTGGGGCTTGGCACAGCCTTTTAACAAGTATATATGTAATCTGCCCACATCTATACATGACTGTTCTCTCTCTAAGAGGCAGGGAGTGTGGGAAGGCTCTGACTCTGTCTCTTAAATTGGTCATGGAGACATGCTCCTGGGGGCAGTGAACGGATTGAGCCTGACAACCAATCAGTTCTAGGAAACCATTCTCTGGTGGTGCCAAGGCAGCTCGTTGTGACCCAATGCACTTGATCGCTGGTGGGAAGGCACTAGCTGATGGTCCAAACAGCTGCCCCTGCCGTCTGTTAAGACCCCACCATGCCATCCAACCTTAAGCATTCAGAAGACAACGCTGAGGCCGGGCTCGTGTCACTATGAGGGGATGAAGAACAGCGATTTGAGACTAAGGCTGTTCGTTGGACAGCTGGCAGGATTACTGATGCCCCTACGGTCTCTATTACCTCTCCAAGCACCATGCTACATAAGACCAAGTCCAGAGAGGGACTCCAGGGTATACTGAAAAAGGCTGAAACAGGTGGAGATGTTAAGGTGTGCACCTGTACTGCTGGTCAAGGAGATATGTTTGTGGTCCGTCTTACCAGGAGTTGCGTGAGAATGTTGATATCACCCCGTTACTTTCAGAGAGAGATTGGTCCAGGACATGTTCAGCCTAGTTTAGCACTGGAAGACTGGAAACAGTAGCTAGGCTCTGTCAAAAAGGCCTTTAAACAACTTACAAACTGTCACATTCACTTTTAGTGTATTTGTGTAAATTTATAAAATGAGATATCATAGTTTAACAAGCCGTGTAACAAGCCTTTAAACCACCACTGTGCCTTTGTGTCCGTGTGTGTCTTAACTGAGGTTAGCAGTTTTCCCCTTCTTACAGATTTTGTGGTACGGTAAGTTAAAACACATCATGGACCAATCTCTCCACTGAAGAGATGAAATGAACACTGTTCTTCTCATTAAACCCCTGATGACAATGATTTTCTTTTCCTTTATTCTCATTTCTTTTCAACAGTTATTGCTTCAACACATTGCTAAAATAGGACAAAGCATGTTCTGGGTGTCATGTATGCTGTCTGCTACAGAAAAGCTGCTCGGGTTTTGCTGGAGCAGTGAATGTCCTACTTTGGAGTATATTCAACAGGGTTGCGTTTTTGTTATAGTTGTTCTTTACCCCCTTCCATGAGTAGTCTGCTTCCTCTGTTTTGTTGATTGCATGTTCAGTATTTCAGGATGAAAATAGGATGCTAAACAAGCAAGGAAAATGTGTTTTGACTTGATTTGTATTCTGTGTCAGGACAGTAGTATCGTTTTTTTGTTCACTTTAATTTCTACTGTATTTTCCAGTGGTTTTGTTTAGGCCTGGACACTATTAGCATTTTTTTCTAAAACTCATGTTAAGTCTGACTGTACAACTAAAAAATAACCACTGATGGGCCTGTGTGACTTTCGGCTGTTGTAGTCCATACCCGCTAGCACGGGAGAGGAAATAATACAGTAAGTTAAGATGCAAGAATATTAAATTTAGGATATGTATTCTTTTTCAGTGTAGCCACCATTCGTTTTTGGAAAAATCATACATGCAGGTGTGTCTAGAAGAGTGATGCATGAAAGGTTGTCAAACAAGGAAAAGACAACCATGTTTAAGTTTTATTTTTAAGAAATGTGCTCAAGTTTTAGCTCTTCTTCTTGTGAAGGTTAACCGATAGGTTGATCCAATTTGTCTACTGAGCCGTGAAGGGACTCAAGAAATACTTCACATTTCTGTGCTGGAAAATGTCAAGGTTTGCTTAGAGATGAGGACAAGAGGAGGGGGAAATGACTTATTCTCATTCTGGCAGCTTGACTTCACGCTTGTTAGCAGCAATAGGTTTATCCTTGGCAATCAAAATGGGGACAGATATATATACAGTAAAGTTGGAAGTCCCCAGTCACGTAAAAGACAGCTGGTGCTAAGTCTGCCACTGAAATGCATGCATTGCCAAATACACACCAACACACACATAAGCTGGGGTTGGTCCTGCAATGTGACTGAGGCTGTAACAGCTTCCATCACGTCACCGCCTGATGACTATTTTTCACACCGCTGCAGAGGCATGTTCCGATGACATGAAGGTGTCAAGGCAGACATGCCCTGATTAAAGATGCGCCACGCGGCACCTGGGGATGGAGTTAAAAGCGAGGCAAGGAGAATATAAGCGTAAAGCGAGGCACTCAGTCATGTACTGCATTTAAATCCCAACAGCACAGTAGTTGTTGAGCTGCTCACCTGCCTCGATGTTTACATGGAATATTTCTCTTTTAGTCTATGTTGCTCTTTTTATGCATATGCATAATGGCTGTTTTCAACCATTCTGATGATCCCCAGTAGCCTCTTCATTGCAAACACATGATGCCCTCCGGCCAGTCAGCCACTATTAGCATGTTACAATTTTGAGTCACAGCAAGCAAGTTTCACAGACAAAAGCCCAAACTCAATACTGTACCTACTGTATAGAATAATAGCAGCCCAACAACTATTATATTCAATGTTTAATGTTAAAAATTGTGTTTTGGTTGTCCCATGTGGTCTGGGACAATAGAGAAAAGATAGAAGGGAGGGCAACTTACATAAACAAAGAATGTGCTGCTCTTGTTAGCCAGAAAGGCTGCATCAGAACCAACTCACTCACAAACAGAGGGGGAATTCTATTCAATTTTATTTATATAGCGCATAATAAAGTTTAGGGGTTAGGTGGTCACCTGTCTCGACAGGTTGGCTTGAGAGAGAGCGACAGAAAGAGAACACACAGCAGCACAGTACAGTTCCACGTATAGATGTAAAAGCAGTTGCAAAGTAGACCCTTCCTATGAAATAACTACAGTACTTCCAGTGAAATCACCATACTGCACTGACCGCTAATATGAGACGTAAAAGACATAATTGTAGGGAGAAGTGCTACAAAAACGATGTGTGATGAGTTAGAGAAAAAAATAGATGAACTGTAATAAAAATGATAAAAATGGACTCCTCTCATGAAATGTACCTCTTTATGATTTTGTGACATTAAAAGCAGCTGTTATTATCTTTAAATTTGGCTTACTAGAGTGCAGCCCGTTACACTACATGCTGCAGATTACAGCACCCAAATCTTGATTATAATTATCCTTTGTTTAGTCAGCGAGAATAAAAACAGGTTAGTCGGGCTTAATGAGTGATAATGATATACTTGGCTTTGTGCTGTAAGGGAAGGTAGGAGGTCGGAACCCTGTATGTAAAGCAGGCTTTCGTCTCTGACACCGCACGCTTGATTACTCCAGTTCCAGTAACAGTACTGTAATTGGATTGTTGACTTGTGCTACAGTGGAATTAGAGGTATCCATGGTGTTTGGGGCACAAACCATTTAAGTGCAACCCAACTCTTAGTGGGCTGATTATGATGTGTTTATGAGCCCTGCTGCTACCCTGCTGTTTGGATGACTTGGATGGGATTCTGTATTAACCTGCTGGCAGTAAAAAGGGATGCTGAGGCACTGAGTCAGTCACTTAGTGAAGTTTCCCTTGTAAAGTGGAGCCTGTGAGCAAGCGGAGGGGTCCAATAAAAGACCATTCTGCTGACCTAGACTTTTAGTTGTTACTACCCTAAACCTACAATACACTATCGACTGAAATAAAGGCATTACAGCTGGCCAACTCAATTACCCAAAAAACAAATTGGCTTTTGTTTTTTTGCGAGTTGCCTAGAATCCTTTTTTCCATTTGTTATTTAACTGCAAACAATTAAGACAGAAGGCAATGTATAGCAGGATGTAAGGGTTAAGATTAAAAAGCTTTTATTGAAAGAAACATTTTAGTCACCATGTTGGTGCCTCCATCTTGGTGCACTGGGGAAAAGAAGGTGCTGCGACATGATAACACCCACTCTCTTATACAGCAAGGGTGTCATCAATGGAGACATGCAAACTTATCATGAAGAAGCATTGGAAGCCAAGCATCCATCCTCTATGATCTCTTGTGAAAGAACATGTCTATCAAGTCTAGAGTGACTTTCCAGTGAATTTACTCAAGTCGAGGTAAACACACAAAGGAAGTATGATTTGACGACAAATGTTTCTGCAATATTCTCCGTCCCTGAGTAGTTCATTTTATATTACCGATCTGTCAGAAATGGATATCAAATTGAAAGTGAAATGTCCATATTATAAAGTCAGTACAGAAACCACTGAGGCTTTATAATAAGGTATGTGATCAAACATATATTTTTCAGAACTTCTTGTGGTTTGCTGATCAAAAGCAAGTACACAAGCTTATGCTGCTCTAAGCCTTTCAGTAGGTACTGCTGGATGAAGCTGCATGAAACTGCATGCGGGCAAATACATGTCCAATGGCATAACATGATCTCTGGAATGTGTGTTCTCTCTTTAGTTTATTTGGCCCGGTTAGCCTACTGCAATCACACACAAACACACACACACACACACACACACACACACACACAGGCCTTGATCTTGACATGAGCCTTTAGGATTTCTGACTCTCTGGCACAGTTCCCTTTCTGATGGATTGAAACAATCTCTAGAAATGAAAAATATCCACATATATGTGCACAAGTCCAGGTAGGAAAACACTCCCATAAATGCACATAAATAGCCACATTCTCGAGTACACAAAAGAAAAACAAAAGATCAATGTGAATTCTCAACGTATTCCACTGCCACTACCCTATCACCCCTAATAGCCATAAAGAACACATAAACACAGGTTGTGCTGGCACCAGATGTTTAGCTCTGGTCAAGTGTCAGTTTGTCAGATGGGTTTTATGGATGTTCTGGTTTGCCACTGACGTGGTGTAAGTGTACACATGTTAAAGAAAACTAGCTGAATTCTGCCAAGACATATCATAGAAGAGAATAACCTAATCCATAATGGCATTTCTCCAGCTGCCTAGAGGACACACTTGGGTTGTAACCCAAGGAAATGTGGGGAAAATACATGTCTATAGACAATACACTCTAATATGCCCAATCTGTTTATTCCATGGTGCATCTTTTAAATGCTTGTTATACTGTACACAGCATAGCAGATGCAGCATTCAGTATGCTGCAAAAAAGATGTGCTGGTAACGTGTGAGAGCATAATATCAAACTTCCTCACACAGGCACATCACTGTCTATAAAGGGAAAGCTGCCAGGTGATTCTACATAGTGCACTGTACAGTACTCTACCGTACTCTGCAATCTGAATCTCTGAACAAATTACATTTGATGTGATTTTAAGATACCACTCTTGTGAAAGCACAATAACTAAAATACTGTCATTACAGCTCTAAAAGGCAGAGTTTGTGGTGCTTTGACATGTAAGTTCACTTAAGCAATTTGGTGCTCTGAATGGTTAATGTTGCCATTCTCTTAAGCACCAGCCTCTGAACTGATGGGCTCCACCTGAGAAATGTGTCCATGTGAATCAACATGTAGTGTAAAAAAATATACAAAGTACTTCACAGTGCCGAGTGGTATGAATGGTTTACATTCATTCAGTGTGCTCTTTTCCATGATACACTCATTTAAAAGCCATTGTGGAAAAACAACAGGCAAAAGAGGCATTTCTGAAGTCAAATCGACGAAAGGATAAATGCTTGTAGAACTCGAAAATGCCACTGATCCACTGATCTGATGTGAAAAGAAAGTATAAAACGATTACATTTTTGTTCCTCCCTCCCTTTTCTCCTTCCAACCATATCTTCACCTGATTAACACTGATCCATGCAGCAGTGCTGGGACTGGATGGGAGGGGAGGTTCACAGATCCTACAGCCCAGGATAAGCCTTCCACTGGAAGAGGTGGAGGAAAAGGGCTCATCTTGAAAGGGATATACTGTAGTCTCCTGCCGGCTATTCGTAACTAGTGTAATGCAGAATTATGTGTGTTTACGTGTATGTACATGATTCACATGCAATCTACACGTGCACCTGTGTGCATACAAAACTAGATATGTGTACTGGATATATATACGGGAGGCATTTTCCTCATTCTGATAGACAGCTTCCCTGTTGCCTCATCTTTTTCAATCCAGGAGCCGTTATCTGTGACAGCAGTTGAGTCTGCTGGGGTCGGGTCACCTGCAAGATGCACAAAGAAACAGTGGGGACCACCCCTCTGCTGTGTTTGTCAAAGGCAAAAGCAATCAAAGGGCGACAAAAATAATCTCGACATTCATGAGGGAAAATCTGCGTAAATTGAATTAAAAAAGAAGGAATTCAAAATTTGAGAAGGAAGGCCTAAATCCTCTACTGTTTTTACCTCAGACTCTGTACATCAATTCTCAAATGTTAAAAATTGTTCAGAATCTGTAATGACATACTGTATCTTTGCCATCATCTTCCCTGTACTGATGTCACACTACCTTTGAATTTCTTCCTTTTACTTCTAGAAAAATAATAGTTTTTTATAATTGTATATATTTAGAGCAACCAATGGTAAAAGGTATGGATTTTAATGCAAACATAATGCTGGCTGCATGGCTGAAATGTGGAAATTGTGCCTTTCGGCATCAAATCTGACAAATACAGAATGGAGTGCATTCTAAGTTAGTCACTAAGCAGTGACTAAAAAAGAAACGCATAAAACAAGAAGTATACATATATGACAGCCTTCATTTTAAGATATGTGCAGTGAAAGGTACCAATTCCTCAGCCCATACTCTTTCATAAGATCTTCAAACAAGAACAGTTAACAAGAAACATACAGTCAGACAATGAATCTGCAATACCCCCAAGTTGCACAAGCACTTGAGGGCTCAGATAATTGCATGGCAGCCTATTTCGGAGAACCAGGTGGCAGCATGTGTTTTTGAGGCTTATGACATCCCATACCCCCCCCCACACACACACACACACACTCGGCACTGTCCTCTAGGACTTCAAACACTCCCTCTGTTCTCCAAACCCTCCGGTCCACACTCTCTCGGGGAACCAAGCACCTGGCCCGGAGTTTTATATTCCACTCAGGTGTGCCTCCACAGCATTGCACTATCCTGATATACACACATATTAAATACTGTATTGGCATTCTATTTTTTTCCGATAGTTGCTATTTCACTTTCAAAGTAGGCCACCACTGAAGGACAGAGCACCTTTTCTGTCTACCAATTTCATCAGATGGAGGATGACTGTCTTTCCATATCCCCTCAGGTTTTAAGTGTTCGCCTGTGTATGTGAATTCTTGGAACATATTAAAAAAGAAAGTCTGGTTCATGTTCATGTTTATGCTAGTATCATAATACCTGATATCTATTCAAAACAAAACATCCACTTATTCCCAGTGCCTTTCTGTTCTCAAATAATCCTCTAAATTGTAGCGCCTAACTCTTTCTCCCCTCCACACTGTCTCCCAACCTCATCTTCTCTGTCCAGCCAAGGCCTGGGTGATATAACAAGAGGAATACGCACCGGCGTTAGACAAATCATCAATAGCAATAAGAAAATACTTCACTTAAATGCATTAAATTCAAACCGCCATGACAGCACATAACAAATACGCCCCGACTCATAAACAGCCTATCATATCGCCTGATAATGGAGCGTGCTACGAGTCACACTCAAACAGCCTATCATTTAACAGACAAGCCCCAAGCGTGCTACCTCCCTGGCTCATAAGCAGCCTATCAGCCTGCCCAGCCCTAGTCCATCCTCTGCCTCTGTTGTAGGTAGCTGTCTTCTTATCAGAGCAGGAAGCTCACAGAGTATTCCCAGAGGCCAGCCATGGGCTTCTGCCTTATGGGTCTCCATAGATTTAAAAGCAGGAGAGGAAGCCCACACTGACTTCATTTCCCGGGAGAACAAAGTGCATAGTGAAAGGTTGTGGATAAATTACATGTGCCTCCGTCCCTGGAAATTACAAAGTCATCCTAGAGTCATGACAGACCCTGTTACATGTATGGCCCTAGCTCTCCACAGCACCAGTCATTCATTTGTTCATTTTTCTCCATCATGACTCCAATTTTATTTTGGTGTATCCTTACACTTTAGATAATGTACGGGTGGGTGTGGTTATTGAGCAAAAACCTGCAGACAATTTACAATTATAAATGCCTGTCCTGCAGAGGGAAGACCAGCGTGAAAGATTCAAAAGGCTACTATTCAACCAATTACAGTATTTCAAATGAAATTATGATATAAATTATTCAAAATTACATGCACACATCTCATTGTGCTTAATGTTGATTAATCTCTCTGTCTTGAGAATCTTAATTCAAAACAAACCGTGTGATGCCGCTGTGTGCTTTCAGTTGCCTAAAGGGCAGGACAATCATAAAGTGACAATCAAAACGCTCTGCACTTAGAAGCCCGGGCAGCAATTCAACAGGAAATTGGCTGGCTGTGCTTCTCAGATGGTGGATGAAATAATTGTCAGCAGTCAACTCCGTGTTTACCATACGTCTGTTGCCGTATGTCGGACTGAAACAGACATAAAAGGAGGGTGTGGGTATTTTTATTTTTTGCTCAGCAACCATTAAAGCAAGCCCGAAAAAAGGGAGCTCACTGGTTCATGTATGGGATGAAGTTAAAGAAGCAAGTGATGCCACACAGAAGCAAGTAGTTCATGTAAGAGATGAATTTCTTGTATACTTTATTCTATCAACGGAAAAATTACATATCCAGCTGATAATGAAAAACAACTATTTAATGAGAGTTGTAATTTCTCTATGAAGACAAAGGCACAGGCCGCAGGAGAACTTATAGCATCCATTAACACCAGTTTTGTGCCAGAAACACTCCACAGGAGGGAGAGGTTAAGTGAGCTCATAGGCAAGAACAATCACTTGCATGGCTCCTGGCACTAAGAAAAGTACGCTAAAATGGCTCATGCCTCTGTTGTAAACAACAGGGGGTCCTTACCTGAGACAATGTTCGGAAATTACATAACATCTTCCACTTGGGTGTGAAAACTGCTTTGCTGCAGTTAAAGCTCGACTGGTCCGTATACCTCAGACGATAGTTTGGCCTCATCGGCTATGAACACCAAGAGCACATTCAACTCATGTATATGTAATGCCGACCCCATAATAATGCCAATATTGTTCTGTTCTGCAGCAGTGCAAGGAGGGATGATTGTACTTTACCCTGTCTCCAAAGCATGACTGCTTCCCTCAGTCTTCACGTTTCCTGTCCATCACTTAAAACATCTGGATTCATTTCAGAAGGTCATGGCTAGTGAAGCAGAAATGGTCAGTGGAAGTTGTCTTGATGTGTGTCATGAAATGGAGGAAAGAAATGCCATCCGCAGATGGACCAAGAAATAACATTTCTGTTGATAATGCAGCCTGAGAAACCTTCTGCTGAGATGGGGTGAATAAGAGCTATAGACGCAACCTATCAGTGGTCCATAAAGCTGATTATTTTTGGCTGTATAGAACAGAACCTTTCATCCAAGTTTTTAAAAAAAAAAAAGAAAAAATGATTAACCTCCAAATACAGGTGACTGAATAGCTGACCATATCAAATCACTTCCTGTCCAGATATAATTACCTAATGAATGAACCTGCATCTACCCACGTAAAAGAGTGCAAAAATGTGACAACACACCACGATTTTTTTTTTAACAAAGAGGTCCTGTAGGTGAAGGAGGATGTGCTTTCAAAGCCCCTTACAAAAATAACCATATTTTTTATTATGAGTATCTTTATTAGGTGTGTGCTTTAGGGTCCTTGCTCATTTCTTCAGGGGCAAACAAACGTAAGCTAGGCACTAGTTCCCCAGTCCCTCCCACCCATCTCACCATGCCAATACCTTCGTCTTAACTCTCTATCCCTCCCTACCATCCGTCCTCCTGGATTAAAAGCTCTTAATTTTCACTAATTACACAAACTCATTTCTTTTTCTTCATGTCTCGGCATTTCTCCCTGTTTTCTCTCCATGGGGCTCATAAACACGTTTTGAAACTGGGTTTAATAAACCTGCCTTGTGAGGTTTAGGGCCTTTAATGGACACAGGGCTTGTTTGATAAGTCTCCACTTCATCACACACTTTATTAATTAAAGTTTATATTACATTAGAAACAAAGTTAAAGCTATTTGCTCCCCATTAATGGTTTCGTGTAGCTGCATATCTATGGCCAATTAATTGGAGTCTTGCCTCCGCGTTTGCATTTTCCCCTTGTTTGACAAAAGCGTGTCGGGGTTACATTCATGCAATATGTTGCAAGCAGCAGCAATACTGCAATTGTAATCCAGAATAAGCAGAAGGTTGAGTGCACTAGCTATTTAAAGGTGGCGTTTAGTTAAAATATCCGCAAACTGCAAGAAATGTCAAAGTCATCCCTCTTTGCTGTAGGTGCAAACCCTGAACGGGTGGTAGATGTACATGGGCTTGGAGAGCAAAGTCTATGTCACATTTTGGTAAGATGTGGAGCGCTACGCCATTAAAAAGGATGATCATTCTTTCTAGAATGTTTTTGACTGGAAAATAATTTAACATCATTCTGTACACCGCACTTACTATAACCTTTTAACTTATTTTTTTTAACCTTTTAACTTATTTTCATGGTCTTGTTGGTCATCTAACTAGAAAAATACTGGGAAAAAAGAGTAACTCGAGCAGTCAGATGATGGCACATGTTGTAAACAAACCCCGCTTTAACACTAAACAGCATTTGTTAGCCTCAAAAATATTGGTATTATGATACTAGCATAAAGCTTAGCAAATTCTGATGGACATTGAGAAGTAACAGTTTAGGTAATAATCTATATTTTAAATCCATAATGCATTGCTTAGATCAAAAGATTGCACCAATGGTTTGTTTACAACTTTTCTACCAGTTGAAAAGAACCACAACAATAAAATCCATGGTGTCATTTATATTCAAATGTATTTAAATGTTCCTTTAATATATAAAAATAAAATGCATTTTCTAAAAGGCAGGCATACTTTCTGAGCTGCAGTTAATGAATACTTCGTATAGGTGTAAACACTGAAAATAAATACTACATGTTCTGCACAAAAGGCTTTGGGATAGCAAGTAAGAGCAAAAGGCAAACTGACACTATGAACGCTTTCTGAAGCACTACATGAGTGGACGCTGCCCCTCTGACTGCATTGTGTGTGTGTGTGTGTGTGTGTTTGTGTGTGCAGGGATGATGTAGGTGGCGATGCACAGGAGACAGCAGGAGAGCAGAAGTGGTGTGGCCTGTCAGACATAATGAGTAAGCAACGATACACACATTAATTGTGGCCAACTCCAGGGACCCCCCTCTGTGTGTGGTTGTGAGGATACACACACACACACACACACACACACACACACACACACAGCTCAGACACATGCAGAAAGCAATAAGTTTAAAGAAGAAAGGGCACACTGGGGGCAGCAACACAGAGTGAGACTGAAGGGAACAAAGAGGGCTATAAACACTTTGTGTTGCATGCTGATTACATAAAATATTCTAAGGCACACTTGCCAACATTAAGGTACAACAACACTAGCATCTACATTTGGGAGCACATTTAAATGGACTGAGAAGGCAAACACATGCTTGTTAAAAATACCTAGATCTACGGTACATGATGCAGTGATGTACAGTAGTTGAAGACCTGCACATGTGTCAAATTGTGTGTTATTGCATTTATTCTGTGTGCCTTACGCCTTAACTCTATGTTAAGGCATAACTTAATTTTTAGCCCCACTAGCAAGAATGGAGGCCTTTTGACTGTTCCATCCTCCAATTCCCCCAAAACGCCATCAAAGTATAAAATGAAGTCTGATGGAAAACAAGCATTTCAAAGAACAGGAGTTACCGGGGGTGACCACAATGCCATCAAGTTTAAACTGCACACCCTATTGCCGCCTCGCCTTTCAGTAATTTACAGTTTTTACAAGTGCACCTGTGACTACCACTTTTACAGTCACAACTGCTTAGACAGACTAGGCTTACAAGAAGACTACACACCAACTAATCACTAATACATATCTCACTAGTTTAAAATCTTTATAATATATGTATTTTATTGTTCAAAGCATAAATTGTTTGAATTGTAACCCTAGACATGTATAGCATTACTATATTCAAACAATAAGTCTAAACATTTATTAGCCAGCTTTGTGATATAGATTTACCTAAATCAATTCTCAATGGGTTTAAAGCCAGATGGACAGTTAAAAAAAAAAAAAAAATAAAAAAAAAATATATATATATGAATATAAATAAAACAGTTTCCATTTTAAAATAGTCAATTTAAAATAAAATAAACCAATGGTGTGTTGATTATCTGAGGTGGCGTTGTAAAATGTTAAAATAAATTACTTAAATTAATTAGATTTGTGTGTTATATTTTAGACTACAGAAAGACTTTAACTTCATTTCAGTTTTAATTAACGACTAGAATTCACAAAGGAAAGAAAATGAACCATTATGCACAAATAAATAGTTGCATAGGCGTATGTCTCAATTTATTAAGTTGGCTGAAGTATTTTTTTTTACATATTAATTTGTTCATATCCAAACTAATGAGGCTATTAGGGAAAGAAAATGTTGGAAAGTAGTGGGAGTAGTCCAGCAGTGGAGAACATGGGGCCAGCATAATCTATCCAACAGGGGGAAATAAATATTGATGAGAAAACAGGGAATTAACAGGATTTAAAGTTGATTGAGGGTGAACACAAAACTCTTTGGATAAGGGGACAATGAGATTAGTCCTGCCGTCAACATAAATACATACCGCAATCTACCGCCTCCAGACTCTGACACTGGTGTGTCTTTCACTCACTATAAATACATATGTAGATGAGGTTGGCGGGGTTGACCAGCGGTGGTCAGCTCCTTGTGAATATCGTAGCTTGTTACTGACCAATCCTTCGGTATGATGCCCGCTACTCCAGATTAAAGGAGAGCAGCACCAGCACTGGGGGATGGGAGGTCATATCACTGTTTACCCCATGTCAGAACACCAATGTGGGGCCAAGGCAATGCTAAAATGTTCCTCTATTGTGTGTCTGTCTTCCTTTGTGTGGTTGACAAATGAAGTGTACGGCGATGCAGGGTGGGAAACCAGGAGGGAGGGAGAGAATCCCACAATGGCAGCAGGTGCACCGAGACAGCTAATATTTGCACAGCAGCTTCTGTGGCAGACAAGCAACTCCCCCTGAAGAAAAGGGGCAACTGTCTCCTCATAAATGGCTCTGTTACAGACACATAAATCCAGGGCTGACTCCACCAACCTATCTGTATCCCCCATTCTGATCCCTCTTCTACGCCCCGCAAGTCCCTTCAGTGCAGGACAATTGCCAAGATGCATCTTGGCAACATGTGACATTGTAGAGGTCAAGCTGCAACCTCTTGCATGAATGTAGTGTGTGCATGTGTGTGTATGCTATCCACCACCTGTAGTGTGCCAGACACATGGCTGGCCACACTTCATTCTCAGTCACACTTTTTATTGTGACAAAGGTAGAAGAGTTATTTTTGTTCTGGCTGCAGCCCAATTGATTGTCTAAACATGCAATGGGAAATTTAATGCACAGGTTATGGTCAGGTCACAAAATCCCAAGGTAGACATCCTAAAAGAAATCATACTGATATTGAATATATAAAGTCTATATATTCAAAACTGCTTCTGGTTTCAGAAAGTGACATCTGCGCATCAGAATTGCCTTTGTCAAAAATAAAACTAAATCTCTGAGCACAAGTACCAGTCCTTTTAAAACCAACATAAAACATTTCCAGAGTTTTTGTGACTTGTATCTAAAACCCTAAAAATTAAATATATATTAAGTATGAGGGGTAAACAAAAGACACTAAGCAGTCATATATATATATATATATATACATATATATATGCATAAGTCTTGTTCAAAACAAGCTGATCTGTTTATGTTAGGTGCCCCAAAAAAGGTGGGAGTCAATCTGAAGGGGGCTGAGAAGAGTGATTGTGTGTCATCAAAGCCCTTTATCTGATGTTGTCTTCATTGCTAACCTCTCTTTTTGGTGGTTAGGCATAAGAAATGAAAGCTTAATCCTTTTAGATGGAAAATCCATGGCAGCCGCCCTGACCGTGTGGGGGTATTAATAAGATGACAATGCAGACTCATCAACAGGACCAGACTGTTGTTCCATCACTGCCTGTCCAGAGGTAATAAATAAGCCCCACACCAGCAGAAATGCAGGAACCTCTCTAGACTTTCATGAAAATTTACTGTGGACATAGAAAACATTCCAGCAGGGAAAAACATGTCGGAGGATTCAGCTGAAATGTCACATATGCCTACATCAAACAGAACCAGTTCAATACAATACAAACAAACAGTGCACAACTATATAGAACCAGACTTTAAAGCTGGCAAACTAAACTCTAAATAAAAAATGTCATTCTAAGAATTTGCACAGTATGCAGAACTCACAATTTGTACTTTCACAAATAGTACAGATCTTGACTATAAATATAGTTGCTAATGGTTGTCAGTGCAGCGACTTAATGTCTGTGTGCTGCAGAATCAGCAGCCTGCATCTTAACCCCTCAAATATACTGAGGGTTTTGAGATAGGTTATTATGTACATTTTTATACATATCTAATAAAAACAAAAACAAATAATTAGGCTTAATTTAAACTGGAATTGAGAAAAATGCAAAATGGTCATCTGTTTAAACCCACAATAATTGACTGGGGCCTTTCTTGTCAAACGTTCTATAGGTGTAAATCTGAGTGTACAGTATGTGCCTGACTACTTGCACTGGTGCTCAGGTAGACTGGAAATCTGAATTAAGTAATAACATATATTGACTGGAAATCTTTGGAAACGATGTGGCCAACAATACACTGAACCACTGTAGCTGTGGGTTAATGAACCTTTGGGGGGGTGCCGTGGGTAACGGGTAAATCCAGCCATTAGTGTAGATGTCGACTATGTGAATGACATACAATCAGTCCATCTTAACTGTCAGATGCTCAATTGGGGGTGACCTTTCCTCTTGGCTAGACCTGGGATTCATGTAGTCCTAGTAGGACTAGAATGAGGATCACTGGGACTGGAGGTCCCTCTGGTTGGGATAAGAAAAGACATACTAGAAATTGGAAGCTTCAGCTTCAAGAAATGTTAAAGCCACACATGGTAAATTCAAAAAGTAGAATGCAGTTGCACTCAGGCTACAGGGGTGAACATTTAAATCAATAACACATGGACATTCTTAAGACTTGGCTCAGAACAAGGAAAATCCACGTGCAGCAGTCAGGGATTGGGCAGGTGAGGGGTACCAGCTTGGTCAATAAACTGGGCCGCTGACCCAAGGCAACAAGCTGTCTCCAGCTGTGAGACAAGACCGTAGGCCAGTGTTTAACTTTCATCCTGTCAGTCAATGGCTCCCCCACCACTTGCCACTCAGCGCGACATTCACCTCTTCCTCACCGCACACCCCTGCCCCTCTAGGCAATCAATGAGCTGGACTGGCCTGCATGGTTGCCTGAGGCGAAACAAAAAATTCTGCATTCAGCAGTTTGTCAGATGGCACTGTGGGTAAGAAATTGCAGACTTGGTCAAATAAGGTATTGCTGCTACTACTATTAACTATTAACATGTGAATTATTGCAACTGAAAGTGTTGCACTGCACATGCTGTCTTGCATATCATAGACTTTTGCTACATGATATATGCAACTACAAAATGTGCCATTTGGAAGCGTTGAATGTTTGCATAAAAGAGCAGGAATAATTCATAATAAATGCAGCATATCAAAGAAATATGGAGGTATTATTTTAAATGATGCACACCCACACAAACACACGAAAGCCTAATAACAAAAATTCCCATCTGTTAGTTAAACGCACTTTCATCCCCAATCTCAATACCATGGTTTCATAATTCAAACAATTGACAGGTGGAAGCCCAGAAAGGCAATAGAAGAAAAATGCTGCCAGTTTGAGGTATATCTTGCCCAGTTATATTGGATTATCTTTAGTTATCAGGGTCACTTCACTCATAGAAATATATCTTTAAAATATGTAGGATTCAGATTACACAGAACAAACTAAGCTAAGATTTGCACATACTACAATAAAACACTGCAATTGACCTCATCATGATGCTAAATAAGGACAAAGAAGTAGGGGGGAAATAAAATATTAACTACATTTCTTTTCCAACTTTTACAAATGTTAATTTTATGGGTTTTTTTCAGGGCTGAAAGGAGATGAGGAGTATCTCGTTAGGCATACAGTAAGCTTTCTTTAGGAAACATTTATTTCCTTTCCATCTCCAAAGCGTTGCTAGTGTTTCAGTCAAGCATGCAACAACAGAAAGACGGTAATACCAAGTTGAAAGATATAATTTTGAACTACATTTTGTTGAAAATGTTAAGTGTCTTATTATTATTATTATTTTATTTATTATTAGCTAGGTACAATGTTAAGTATGACTTCTGACTGTTTTTTGAAGATGTTTGTTCAAATGTTGTCACAAGATGGTGTTTATCCAGAGCAAGTTACTTTTTAATTCCACACAGTATAGGGACGCCATGACATATTGGCCCCACTGTCTCAGTAACTACAAACAAAAAAAATCTTAATTTTGAAGCTTGAAAATTTAAGTGGCATCGTGCAAACACACACAGTAACTAACAAACACTTTTACACTTATTAGCAGCAAACCTGACTGTTATGTCTTTGGAATGTGTGACAAGGACATAGAAACTAGAGGAAAACCATGTGACCATGAAGTAGCATGCTATCTCCACACAAATCCAGCTGGAGGCGAGAGCACAGAGGTGAGGAATTTCACAACAACTTGATAAAAACAACACGGTGAAATACCTCTGCCGTCGACTGCAGGAAGATGAAGAGTGAGAGTAATTTCTTAGCCATCCTTTCTTAGCCTCAAAGTGACAAAAGACAAATCTACAGTTGCAAATTAACCCCGGAATAATGAATGAGGAATCTAGCCCTGAGGTCTTAATTGAATATTTGCTGGACTCATTTTGTTGACAATGATGGATGTCTGCAAAAAAGAAGGCCTCAGCAAACTCATAATTCATATTTCATCATCCAACATCTGACTTCAGCTGTGCAGATTTATTGATTGGCAAATGATTAGTTTTCATTGTGCAGCAAAACTGAATGAAGTTTGACATGTGCCGGTGAGGTTTGATAAATTGGGGCTATGTGGACACAGAAATGTCTGCAATACCGTAAAGGTAGCTCAAGATCTAAGACGTTTGAAACTGATAGCATACACATCCCTGCAGTTGCATGTTGCATGTGTTTTCTCTTCATTATTAATACTGTGTGACACTGCCCTGTCTGTTGTAGCACTAAGCAGCAGTGAGGATATTTAAAGTACTTAACCCCCAAAATCTTCCAAAAAGACACAGTTACAAATGTTGCTCAGGCTTTGTGTTAAATATTTCTGTGCTTACTGAAAGAGCTCAACCAAATAAAGAGCTCAACCAAAAGTGTCTTCAAATGTATACATTTTGTTTATGGTACTGGTATTCTACTTTATTGTGAAAAATCTGCTACACGACAGTGGATTGACTTTGAAAATAAGAATGTAATTTCAAGCCTCTAAAAAGACTTTTGGAAGCGACCTTGTTTCAGATGCTATTTCTGTGGGCAAGCAACACTAAGCATGTTACTAGAGTAAGGCGATATTGATGGGGGAGAAGTCACTCAAGGAAATAAGTCAGATCGCAATGCCTGAAGCATTTTAAGGACACGTCGGATATGCACTGCAGTGCTGATCAGAGAGCACACTGGGACAGATCTCTTTAAAATGCTGCTCTATGAATGTGACAGTGCTGCTCTAGGCATACTTATTCATGGGATTAAAAACGGTGCTTGAATTCCACCATTTTTATCCCAGTTGTAGGAACTGTGATTCTTAGGGGGGGGGGGTTCAATTCCACAAAGATGATTCGGGGGAAAAAGATAATGGCCAGTGAGGCCTTTTCCCTTTATTGTTATGTTTTAGCAGTCAGGCTGTGGTATATTCCAGCACATTCAATTTGAAATGTAACATTGACTAAGAAGTTAATGTATCGCCTGTCACCTTTAATTGGAGGGTGTGTACTGTACATTAACTCCTGATGAACTGTGTAGATGTTGTAGCACTTTATACATAAGCCCTGAGGGGAACGTGTGAGGCCTACACTGTTCACCCACTACAGATGTGAACAACCTCGAACACCCTCAAGCTGAAAGTCAGCACTTAAGCAACATAGTCTTGGTTTCGTTTGAAATCCTCCTGGAAATGCTGGCCAAAACAATGAAATACATTGCACTATCCCAGTACTAAGGAACGGCACTGTATGCATTTTGGTTTATAAACTACGGCCCTAGCAGTAATCTTCTTTTCAGATCATATAGTTCACCTTGAAGGCAGAGGAGCGGCAGTGCAGATAAAAAGACAACTTCTTCAACACATCTAACAGAAGTGATGATGATAGACCATGAATAAATATTTCCCCCAGATGATTAAACTGGGAGGACATGGTAAAAAGGTGGGAAACGGTGGCTGTGAGCCCAGGCTGTGTGTCTGTGTGTGTGTGAGAGTGAGTGAGCATGCAGGAAGTTAGATAGGAAGTGGTGTAAGGATGCAGCTATCTGGGGCATACAATGTGCTGGGAAGCTTTGAAATGGCCGAGCACCATCCTCCCACACTCCCACCAGCAGATGAAGGCAAGGAATGTCTCCCTCGAGTTCAGAGGGCGCCAGAAGTTCCCTCTATGTCACAAGGCCCCACTAAGGCGACACTTCCCGCCAAATAAACAGCTATACACACCAAAAGGGAAGAGATAATGCCGTGGAACTGTTCAAAGAGGGAAAGCGAATACGAACTATTTTCTGTCGGTTACAGAGGAACACTATTCATGAAAGCACACTGACTATATGCAAATGTATATTTCAAAAATAGAGATTGATGAACTACTTCCATTTGATGTCAAATGAAAATTGTTGGGATGGTTCGTGGTGGTCTATTTGCATGCGTGTCTGTGTTTGTACCGTACGTACATGAACACTCACATGTTGGCGAGCCTGCAGGTCTATACAAACTACGGTACATCTGGTGAAGCTGCCTTTGATTGATCAAGCAACCATGAAGTGGTGCTACAAAAATTGAGTTTCACGTCAACTCTAGCAATCTTGCAAATTGGGCACTTTCTTTCATGTGTGATTTGCAAACAAGCGAGTCTCCTGCAATTTTTTAACTAGACTTAAAAATGAAAATATTCTTTCGCTGGCCCAAATATAAATGCATATTCACATTAGCTCTGTAAAGACAGCGCATCGGTGCTTACAGAGCTAAATATGTAGCACTATGTTTGTGACATGACTTAACAGCTCATAGGACTTTCTGAAAGGACAATATACCCTCCCTCATTATAATGGACTTCATTGATCTCTATTCAGACCGTACAACCAGGGACGGCTGGTATCAATGGGCTAGCAGGGCTCAGCCCTCCCTGTCCTTCACAATAAATATAATAAAATAATTGTAAAAAATCTTAAAACAGATCGTCTTCAAGTTTGGTGGGACCTAGAGGAGCAACAGAACCAAATAGTCACAAGAAAAATGGAGGAAATAGAAAGAAAAACGCAGGATATATTGAAATGGGCTTATTTTTTACAGCCCCAACTCAGCGGCATCAGCGTCCAATAAGATTCGTGTTAAGTGAGTGACAGGTGTCGTGGCACGGCCCCTTGATTTGCTGGGCATTTGGGCTAAATTCATTCAGCCCAGAGAGCAGCAGTGCTGTGACAGAGTGAACAGACAGGGGGCGCAGCGTCCAAACCATGTTGACAGAACACAAAAAGACTAAATCGTAAATTTAATCTTTCAGTAAAGCTGCTGTATCAATGTTGGG
>JAVQJF010003487.1:0-12969 GCA_036023855.1 Gadopsis marmoratus
GTGTGTGTGTGTGTGTGTGTGTGTGTGTGTGTGTGTGTGTGTGTGTGTGTGTGTGTGTGTGTGTGTGTAGAGAGAATACCTGCAGCATAAAGGGGAGGCCTGGTCGATGACACACACCACACTACTTCAGATATTTGTATTCTTTCCGTTCCATGTGTATGCTGGTGGACAAACAGAAATAAGCAGGAGGAACTCTTTGTTTTCAGGCATCAGTATGTCTGACACACAGTTCAAATGAAAGCTCTTTGGCATGATGTACTGCTGCCCTCTGCTGGATGAAAGACACATTGGTACACTATGTATTTATTTCAGCGTCATCCCAGTATTTGTCCTTTACAGGGGACAAGCACAACATGAACACCTGTCCAAATGAATACAACGCATAGCAACAACCCTACAATATGCGCTGCTTTTGTGAGGCTCATTGTTATAGTTTTTGACATTGTCTCAGACGAGGTTGGACTACTGTTTTTGTACCGAATGTAGAAATAGAAATAGGGGTAGTATATAATATTAAAATTCAAGCACCTTTTAACCACTTTCAAGGTAATGAAACCAAAAATGTCCAGACTCTCAATGCCTTCATAAATAAAATGCAAGGAGACAACAAATATTGACGTCGGAATTGTTTCATTTTCAAATATGAAAAGATTTCTGGTTTATATGAGTGATTGTGTAGATGATGAAACACCAGCTTATGTTGAAAATCAAGCCATTTTCAAGGAGTATGTGCACATTCAAACATATTCCTAATCTTAATAAATAAAATTAAACATTTTCCGAACTTTCAAGACTTTGCATGAACCCTGTATAAATACGGCCTTAAATATACCGCAGAAGTGAACCTTCCTGACATGTTCTCAACAAAAAAGTAACATTGTACTTCACAAAAGCAGTAATTATACAGGGGCTAATGTTTTGGAATGGCATCATTGTACAGGTGTTTATGTGATTGTGTCCGCTCAGTTTATGTTTAATAACTCCTAATAAAGAAGTTCATGTGTAGGAATAGGCAGCACTGCACCATGGAAGCACATTAAGTAAACATTTTAAAGGAGTTTATTTTTATATGTATCTATATACATACACATTTACAATGGCACTATATGCAAGAGGTACAATCCATAATAACACTACGGGTATATGGCACATAAGAAACGGGTAGAAAAGCTGAACAGTACTTGACGAACAAAGGTGTGCCTTAGAGATAATGCCGTTTGACGGGGTGAGAGATCACATGTATTACAGCTTGTGTGCACGACACATGAATTTACCCAGCAGTGTATATACAGCGTGAAAAAAAGGCATGAATAAAAATGGCGCAATAGTATATTCTTATGTTACTGGACTGTAACTGAACTGTTCAAAATAGTAGAAGGTATGTGAGAGTAGATGAAAAGCAAATGTTATCAAGGTCTCTTCTGGAGACATGACAGTAGTACAGTACTGTGATAACATAAAGACGAACAAGGAGCACAATTTCATTTCGGGCACATTCATCATCAACTGCAAATTGCGCTGCATTCAACTGGAAGAAATCAAGGGGCACTTCAGAACTGTGTGGCAAATGTGTCAAAACCTACACATTCGAATACAAACTGTCCTTGAAAGAAAGTGCTCTTCCTTATAGAGGAACTGTGGAGTGCTTGTCATGCTGAGGGTCATTCCATAGCCTTGTAATTCAATACAAGAGTAACACTGTGCCAAACGTCACAAGAAATATAATGTACACTGTGATCATTAAAATGACCTCTTATTTAGAACATCATGTAACACCATGTCTATACAAACACGTCATACAATTCACTTTAATAGTTGCAGTGTATACTTCACAATATATATTCAGAATACCAAACCTCTCTAAAACGGTTACCAATATTTTCTCTTTTACTAGCTGTGAATACTACTGTGGAGCGGAGCTTGTTTTTGATGTTTCTGCACGGCGATGTTATACCCATCACAGAGCACAGCCTGTAACTGTCTGATGAATTAAAAAAATTTTTTTGAAGGATGTGATGTGATGTTCTCCTGCAGAACCAAACAAGTGGTTTAATAATCCATTGGAACCTCAGGTAAAAGACACCAAAAAACAGCAAAGTTGAAAAGGGTTGACTTGGAGGACAGAGGGAATATAACGTTCTTTTAGATTAAGCATTTTGATGTATCCAAGCTGCTCCTGAAAAGTGAAGGCTCCTGTGAACTCGGCTGTACAGCACATTGGGAACCAAAGAGTTTTCATATGTTAGGTCATGGTCTAACAAGAGGTTCCACATAGTAGCAACCCTCTGATTCTCCCTTCTTTTACCTCCTTACCACTGGGTGGCAGCCTGGTCCAAGATTCTCCTTGTGATTAAATTGTCACATAATATTCCACAACGGGTCAGGCAGTGATGACAGTGAATCCTTACTGATGGTCTGAGTTCAGATGCAGCAGGTAGCTATGTTGTGCTCCACATAGGAGTTGTAGCAGTCATGGTGAGCCGGGCGTGTTCATTTAACCGAGCAGGTGCTATAAAACAGTTGCCTCCTCCATGGCATTGACCCATCTGAAACACAAGAAAAGGGAAAATGAGACCTTTTGGCTCACTGAATTCTTAAAGGGGCACTCCACCGACTTTATATGACGGAGTCACTTTACTTTGGCTTGGGGACTACAAAGTTTTTGCAAGGAGTAGGAGTTTGACCATGCAGGGAGGGTCTCGCAAAGAGATACCATTGGTCGCATTACGGGAAATGAAGGATCCAGTGTTTTTGGAGCTTGAATTGAAATTGAGTTCTCTGTTAAAACTGTCACACTGTCTCACTTTGTTAAGAACAGTTTTCCTCAGTGCTTCATTGAGATGACTGTCAGTTTTAAAAAAAGTATTACCAACAAATCAGTATACATCTTTGAAAAGGATCTTAAAACCTATTTATTTTCTTTGTCTTTTTCTCAACTTTATAACTTTATGTTTTGTAGCTTGTACACATCTTTTTGTGGTTTGTTCCTCTCTGTCTCTTTTATTTCCTGTTTTGCTCTTTTCTTCCTTCTGTAAAGTACTTTGTAACTTCTGCTTTGGAAAATGCTTTACGCATTACGCACTGTGAAATATAGCCTGGTACAAATATTCATATTTGGGAGTTTAAAAAAATCTGATAATGATATGTCAGTTGATAGTAAACAAACAATCTTGATATGGATCCTTTAGATTATTATTACCTTTTTAAAATGTGTGACCAAGATACATACTGACACACGTCACAGTAAATATCACTTGCGGCTCTAAATATGTGTAAGAATGTGCACTCAGCAATCTTCTTACGAGCAAAACCCTGGGATACCGAAGTTGACAGTACGTCAAAGTGGATCCAAAGAATTTGTCAACAGCTACTATGATAATTGGGGCTGTTCAGATTAAGTGTAAGTGATAAACAAAGCCGATGACCTGTAATAAACTTGTTCTGTCAACTTGATTGGTTACCAGCAGTATAGGAATGCCACAAACAGCCACATCATCAAAGTTGTGATCTTTCACAGATACAGACTTTCTTTAATCCTGTCCAACTGACCCTTTTTACCAAAACGTCTCCCCTTTAAAGAGCAAGTATACCAATTAGTGAAAACAATATGAACATACAAATGCTGATATGAGACCATGGAATTAAAACACAGCAGTATTTTATGTCCTGAAAAGAGAGTCAATCTAGGCAAATAAACTAAAGGTATAAATTCATATCAAACCATATAGAGGCACTGTCATTGTCACTCCGGACAGCTAGTTTCCATAACACACACAGATAATATGAGAAAGTGCACCATGGAGACCCAGGTCTGTAGACATACCACAGACAACACACACAGGTCCCTGGTGGTCTAGTGGTTAGGATTCGGCGCTCTCACCGCCGCGGCCCGGGTTCGATTCCCGGTCAGGGAACATGCTTTTAATAGCCAGTCTATATAAAAATACTGACCTGCGTGCAGTATGTTCATCATCGGCCCTGAATGAGTAGAACAGGGTTTTCTTGTGGTAGAGATGGAACGTGTTGCTGCTTTCCTCTCCCTCTTGCCTCTCACTCAGCTTGACGGTGAAGCCCTGCATGTGTAGACTCTCTGAAGCCACTTTATCCTGAATAAAGCAGAGTGAAGACACAGGCATACAAGTTAAAAACAACAGTCTTAAACAATGAGAATTTCTTGCTTCAAGAGAAACAAAGCGGTGCAACTTGTCCAAAGAAAGAGAGAGAGCACAGAGAGTCCTCTGCCCAGGAGGAAAGGTTGAACAGTGGAAATGTGAGTGTTAAATTGTTCTATTCAGAACAAATTCTGTACTGCATTGGCCAGATGTGAAGAGGAAAATGGATAGATAAAGGTTGTGAGGAAATGCCTCTGTGATTGAGTGAGCATTTTGGGGCTGGTGTGGGAGACTCTGTGCCCCCTCACCTCACGGGCTGTGAAGGTGTAGAGCACCTTGTCTTTGAGGAGGAACCACAGCCGCTTCCACTTCCTCTTGCTCTTCTTCCGGCGCTGCAGACTGCCGCTCATGGTGGAGCCCTCCACGGCAAGCGCCACCTGATGAAATGCATGACACATTAGATACACGGATCTGATATTACACATATTAGATACACCTTAATGCAGATACACAGATAGAGGGACTGGATATTAACCAGAACCTTTTGCATTATAATGGAACCAGTGGAACAAATTACCTTTTTTTTCTAACAATTTCAACAATAATTAACAATAATAATAACAGTTTTTACTGCAGGAGCAGGATTGCATTCCTGTGATTTGTATCCCCTGAAGAAGCCTGGAAAGAAAGTAGTGGCAACTGTGTTGCACTACACACATGCATGTACAGTTTTTCAGCTGTCGTACATTCCTCTAACAGTTCCCTGGTGGTCTAGTGGTTAGGATTCGGCGCTCTCACCGCCGCGGCCCGGGTTCGATTCCCGGTCAGGGAACACAATCTTATGTCTCACTTATCAACAGTAGCTTGGACTATATGGGATAAATATTTACTAGCACACACTAATCCTGGCACTCTGGTCTCACAAAGATGGCTTGATATAAAACTGACCTCCAATGCCATGGTAACCAACACTGAACACAAACCCTGCAGAGTGTGTTTTCGGTTTGGGGTTGCTGATCACAACATATGGAAAGGAATGAATGATTGAACGTCACCATTCATGTGTGCAAAAGGAAATTTATCTAGCTTTCCTACAGGATATGGAAAAACTACTGCCGCCACACAAATATCGTGCACTACGGTGCAATACTGCTACAGAAACTCACAAGTCTATCCCTGGTAGTCTAGTGGTTAGGATCCGGCGCTCTCACCGCCGTGGCCCGGGTTCGATTCCCGGTCAGGGAATGCAATCTTATTATGTCCCGGTGTTTACTTTCTGAATAATAATGGTCATTTCGTTACAGGCATACAAGCCTTCAGATAGCATGGACACCCTGACCGGTCTGCGGTTACGCAGCCCTGTAAGCAACAAACTGCGATGCTTTGTTTGTTCTGACCCCTTTCTATCAGAACCAGCATGAACCTTTTCAGTAATTTGGGCTACAGTAGCTCTTCTGTTGGATCAGACCACACGGGCCAGCCTTCACTCCCCATGCGCATCAGTGAGCCATGTTCAGCAGTTTTCCTTCCTTGGACCACTTTTGGTAGGTACTGACCACTTGCAGACAGGGAACACCCCACAAAACAAATGTTGCAAACCCTGCCTAAACATTAATCATGACCAATGATAAGTAGAAATGGAATTAGTGAGATTATGTGGGATACACTGTGATCAAAAATGGGCCCACTGAATGCCATATTTTGAGACATGTATGTATCAAATGCATGTTTGAAATCAAATAGAGGTACACATGGGAATGTAGTCCACCTGGTTGAGAGGGGAGGTGCTCTTCCTGCTCTTCCACAAACTAGGGGGCTGCAGGCTCTGGAAGACAGCAGAGAGGGGACGGCTGGCCCGGTGAGTCCGAGGGCTAGAGTTACCGCATGCCCCGGACACGCTGCCACCTACACACACACACACACACACAGTTAACACCACATCAAAAAGGAAGAAATACATGATATAACACAAGATATTTTTTTCTTTTCACTGTATACAGAATGCTAAGATTCACCTCTTTTCCTGAGCTCAGCATAGCAGTGGTCGCACACTTTGGCCACCCTGTCTTTGAGGTACTTCAGTGGGTATCTGTTCCTGGAACAAGCACGGCACACCACCTGCTCAGAGAGACAGAATACAGAGAAGATTTACAAACCACAGATAGACAGCATCAAGTTTCAGTGGTCTGTCTTTGACTTCCTGATACTTGATATTTGACCCATAAAGGAGCCTACAACCTTTTGCATCAAAAACAAATACTCATAAAAAAAATGTCTATTTGAAGCATGTTGTTTTGTGAATGACATTCTAACTCTGTCATTCAATAATTTATAGAGCTTAAATAATGAACTTAGAATAATGGCTTTATTGGATACATAGCAGTTTCTTTTTTCTATTTGTATTAGTACTTCCGGTCCAGGTCAGCAATCTCAAAAGGGTAGTAAAGACCTTGCCACAGGCGTTGCAGTGGTGGCGTCTCAGCGTGAGGCTGAAGTCAGAGGTGCAGTTCATGCACATCATCACATGAGAAACTGGCACCAGTACTGGCGCAGCCTCACCCAGGGCCATCCACAACTTCTCACGGGCCTGTGGACACATATAACATATTGGACAAGGTGAGAAAATGTTTTATAAGCACCGTATGCAAGCATGTGTCAAGACAGAGGCTGGCGATTAAAACATTAGTCTTAGTTAAAAGACTGTTACATATTCCAGCTATAACATTTACTTTTTACTAGTCAAACAAACATTATTACTGTTACCTCTTTTAGTTGATGCATTTGATGAACCAACCCCAATAAAAATAGCTTTAACAAAGAAAAAACTTTTCTTACCTCACTGCAGGGACCACCAAACGTACAGAGTCCTGCAGCGTGGTCCGCTATGGCTCGACTCAATGTGTGGAACCAGTCCTCCCTCTCCCCAACTGAGCTGAAGAGAGAAATAGACAGTCACAGATGATACTCTTGAAGGCCTTTAGGCTTTAACGTCTAGAGTCATTTTGAAGAGTTAACAGGAGAAAAGGAGTCATAAACAAATTCTGTTCATTTCAAGGTTTCGGAGGCAGATGCTCACCTGGCTGAGAGTGTAATAGTGATGTCAGACACCTCAATCCTAAGACAGTTCAGGACGTTGTCTAGCACAGGTTTGCTCACCTGTGTGTGTGTGTGTGTGTGTGTGTGTGTAAGGGGCAAAAACACATCACAGTTCAGCCAATTAACATTGTGTACAGACGAAAAATCAGAAATAAGCTCAGATAGTCTGAGAAGGGAGAAGTTAATGTACCTTCATCCCGGACAGAGACAGTGTGTTCTTAAGCCTGTATTTTCCATCCTGCTGAGGGTAGGTGTACAGCATTATATCGTTCATCTGATAAAAAATAAATAGAAAGAGGAAATAAGAAGTATACTATGTTAATTTAACTTATTTGTTTATCATGCTCTTCAAAAGAACAACATAAATGAGAATGTGAAACCTTAGCTTTGGGTTACAAAAATGAGGGGAAATTCAATTCCCAGGGTGTAATACCCACAAATAACCACAAGGTGGTGGTGTTACCTTGAGATAAATATATAAAATTGTAGCGCACACCTCTTTGTTTATTCTTTCTTTCTTGAAAGCAACTTTCTGGGCTCAACTACTTAGACTAAGTTTCCTTTTACACCATTCACATGTCTGTGCAACCTCTCAGCACAAAATTCCCATGTATGCAAACAACAACAAAAAAAAGGCATTAAAAGTGTTTATTTGCTCGTCGGACCAAAAGTATTGTGATCCCCTGAACACATAGAGAGTCCATTGTGTTATGAGAGGTATTTAATTTTTTCCCCAGACAAAGGAGATGACATCACTGGTCACACCTAATGTGTGCTCTAAACATCCGCTGGGGCCGTAAAGGCAGCATCCAGGAATTCTCCACCCTGCTCCAGGGCTCCAGGCCTCCCCTCGCCCTCCCAGCCTTCTCAGGCTACATTCAGAGCCAGGACTGGGTGGGACCGGCCACCTTCACCACAACAACAACAACACAAACAGCCGCAGTTATGGGTTCACTGGCTGGAGACAAAACAGTGCATGATAGCCAAGGCCGAGCCCTGCCTGTGACCTCTGGGCTGCAGCCACCGCAGTTCGTCTGCTCCACCCTGCGCTGCTCGTTTACTCGAGGATTCCTTCCACAGAAACCCAACCAAGAGCCAAGTTAACAGACCTTTCAAATGACTTTCCCAGATGAGACACAACATGTGCCTACTTGACTCCTTGGCTGCTAAGACATTTATTTTTCCAGCATGTCATCTCATCCACTAACCCTTCACCTTCCTCTTTCACTCCTCTCTTCCCTCTGACAGCTTTCTGCATCTCCGTCCTCCGTGTAATCCCTTCCATCACTTATTCACCCCGCTTCTCTTTCTACTTTGAGCCCAGGCTTGTGACATGGTTGCAGCTCCTCTCTCTGCCGCCGAGGTGAGTGATGGTTTTCATCTTCACTGTTGTTTCAGATTCCCTTTCCTTAAAAGCCCATAAATAACACCTGACCCACTGAAGCCTTCCACTTCAAGGGAGCGAATGACTATATAACCCTAATAGCCTCCAAGTATCAACCACCTATCCTTTTCAGCTATCGCTCAACTGCAATCCTGTTCAGAAGGACTGGGGGAATGATGGAATAAAGCAAAAGGAATAAAAAGATCAAAGATAAATAAATCTTCACATTATGTTCTATTTGTATCAACTAGTATAAGCCAAAATCATAAATGCTGCCCCTGCAGATATGTACCTCAAGTATTATTCATAACATGAGACAGCGCTGATTGCACGTGGAACAATAGAGTGGGATTCTCAATTTCATCTTATGTGTTTGTGTAGCACCACCACCTCCTCCCTGCATTCTACAGGGTGTCTGGCCTTCACTTTGCTGTCAGTCCCCTCCCAATACACAGGAAGCCAGCATCCAGTGACCCACACCAAACATCCTGTAAGGAAGTGGGGCGCTGGAAAACAAGTCCTGAGAGGGGAGGAGAGGAGAAGAACGGAGAGGGAGGCCCTTTCTGGATGAGTGTAGTGGCCAAGTGGAGGTCTTGCAGCCTTGGCCTACTGCCCACCACTCCCCTCCCAATCTCACCTACCTCGCATTCCGACCTCCGCCCAACATTCCCCCATATTTTTCGCATCCCATGCCAGCTTTGTTTTCGCCTCTGCTTCAGTAATATGGCAGGTGTATTCTACTGTAGTGCACCACGTCGAAGCCATTGATGTAGCAATGATTTAACCCTTTTGCCATTACAAACTCATTGTGTACACCCAGATATTCTTCCCACCCACGGAACTTTATTTTAAACTCCAGTGAAGATCCCAACACGGAACTTTATTTTAAACTCCAGTGAAGATCCCAACGTTTTCAAAGATACCAAATGTGTGAGGCTGAATTTTGTGTCTCCCTTCAGGTCCTGGTAGGCAGTTTGTATTAGTGCAGCTGGGTGCACCTGGCCTTTCCATCCAGAATGCAGTTAGGATCAGCCATCCCCGTTCTTGCTCTCTCCTTCCTCCACTGGCTCTCCCCCTTGCACCACATGGTTTCTTTTGTTTGGTTTGGTTTGGAAAATAGCCTCGCAAAAGCACAAATGGTCATTTTGACACAACTTTAATACAAGGTGTTAATTTGTGAACTTTACAGGCGCTGCTAGGTGGGTTTTTTATTCTTTGGACAGAGCCAGGCTAGCTGTTTCCCTCTGCTCCTAGTCTTTATGCTAAGCTAGGCTAATCTCTTGTTGGTTGGGAGGTTCATTTTTAACAGATATGAGAGTGGTATGGATCTTCACGTCTAAAGAAGCTCTTAGCAAGAAAGCTAATTTCCCAAATATGTCAAACTATTTCTTTGAAACTATGGAGGGGAACAAAAGGGGAAAACAGTATTTTAAAGGCTTAAATGCTACCTTCACAGTCTAATAATGTATCTGAAAGTGAGAGTGGTATGGAAAGAAGATAGAAATATTACCAGAAAAAGGTGTCTGGGCTGCCTGCTTTTCCTTGAGACCTTCATGAGTGTGCCCTCTTTGACAAACATCTGTCAAAAGAAACAACACACAAAGAGAAAAATCATAAGAAAGGCATATTCGGCCATCAGAATGCTGCTTACACTAACAACCCGTGAAGACCTTCAAATACTGTCTTCACATGTCATTACAGAACAATGTGTTGCCATGTTTTGATGCAAAAGAAACAGTAACACTGGCCAGAAGTGACTACACTACATGGTGCTCACCCTTCCGGATTTCAGGAGGTCCCTCTTGCCCTTCACGCTGTACTCTATGTGGACCAGACGTAGTAAATTCTCCTGAGAAGAGAGAGCATAGAGATGGAGGGAGATTATCCAGTGATGGACGGAAGAGGAGACAGAGAATTAAACTGTCCTTGTTTGTTCGTGAATGAAAGGGAGGGAGGCGGAAAGGGATGTGATACTGAAAACTGAATGGGGGTGGAGGAGTGGAGGGGTGGACAGAGATAGAGGGAGCCTGTGTTTCCACTGTCTGTCAGCCTGTGTGTGTGTGTCAGTGCATGTGCACAGAAGAAGAAAAGAAAGCGAGTGTGATAAACAGAGGAGGCAAGCCAAAGTGAGGCACGGGGGGGATCTTGACAGTGGGAGGCGAGAAAGACAGTGGAGGTGTGGGGTTTGTGGATTATCTCCATGATCTGCTCATGTTTGATGGCACCCTTACATTGCTCCCTCTGTAATGACACACCTGGGACTTTCTGATGACATCATCTTTCCTCGCCCGCTTGCGTAAATCAACTAGTGATGGGATGACCGGTTCATTTTACTGACTTAGTTCTTTAAATCCCTTTCCGTAAAAACTACTCTTTTGTTGAGGTCAATGTGCCTCGAGCCTGTGTTGCTGTCAGGTGTAAAGTGAACAAACGACTGACTTGCAGACCCAGCTGAGTGGCGAACTACTCATTTCTGTCCAATAGTGAGCCTGCGTAGCTGTCATGTGAGAAAAACGAAACACATGAATTATTATTGTAGTGTGTACGCGCGGCAAAATTCAACGAATTACTCCGAGACTCTCCTTTACTCTCCTTCACTCCAGCATGTCATTTAGAAGAGGGATTCACACACAGGAAAACCTCAGCTGTCTTAACTTCTTCACGCTTGATCTCCATCCGAAAATTGCTCTTTCATTGCCAAGTAGAGAATAAAGATGTGTCTCAATAATGGCACGCTGGGCTGTGAATATATCAAACTCAACAGGAGCTAAACAGTCTGAATGTTATAAACACATGGAGTGTATCCAGAGTAAACTCACCCCCTGTTTCAGATTGTCATTGGCCTGGTCTGCCACCTCAGACACGATCACCAAGGCAGCTGCAACACAAACAGAGAAAGAAAGACAGAAATTTATGCGCAACCAAATTCAATACAGACACACTCAGTGACTCTGACAACTAGGGCCTGATACATGTCGAGCAGCTGCAGTTTGTATGCATGAGTGTCAGTGCGTCTTTGACAACTGAAAGAACACCGCTTTTATGGTTCCGGTTATGAATATCACAGAGCTCCATTCTGCAGGTTTTACCTTGCGTGTCCTCGTATTCTTTAGAATCAGGAGAGAGGTTGTTCAGATAATCTGGAGAAGACACAGAAAAAATAGTCAAAACACGAAAATATGGCACTCAATCTGATTATTTAAGAGTATGTAACTTTTAAAAGAGGAAATAACAGATTCTTCCTCTCACATAATGAAAACTGACATTCAGGAGCAATAAAACATGTCCTTGCTCACTTCAACATGGTCGAGGGTTTTGCTGTTTGGTACATGAACAGCATGCTATACGAACTGTAGCTAACGTTAGCAAACCATAGATAGATATTGCCATGAAATTACATTACTGAGTCAGTTTGCTGACTCTTCTCTACATGTGCTACTGTTGTTTTAGCAGTTATTATCATCACACAATTGCCACTACTGACCACAGCTGGTGCTATTCAGCTAAAATGACCACATTACATTATGTACATGTATGTTTTTTGAGTGTTACCTGTAAGTAGCATTCGATATTGAAGTACTCTCACTATAACCTGCAGCAGCTGGTGTTTCAGTGGGACTTCAGCTTCTTCTGGGCTTCTTGTCTGCACACACACACACACACACACACACAAGACATTCAAAACAGGTAAATATACAGATATACGTGGGTTACAAAAATGTTACAGTATAGGTGCTTTAAACTTCACATTCACTCATAGTCTATGCTTGAACATGACACATTGTATCCTATATGAAAGGGCTTTTTATTAGTGTCCAATTGGTTATTAACTGTATACACCACTGACATCTGATCATCTCTGCTGAATAAAATTATAGTGAAATTAAAATCTTCCTCAATGTGATGTCCCCACCAAATGACCCCTGAGTGTCCCTGGGCTGCACCTCTATATTACAATGCTGCACGCCAAGGTCACAAGTGACCACGGGAATACTGTCGCATTGGCTGACCTTCACGCATCTTTCAAGCACACAAAAAACCTGAACGACTCCCATTCTTCTTCTCAGAGTATTCATTTGCAGGTGAAAGGGGACAGAAATTGGCACAATCAAAGAGAGCTTTAGAAAATCAATCACGATCTAATTGTCTCTGACAGGTATTTATGCCCTGAGCGGTAGAGGAGCAACGGGGGACTGGGCGCGCACACATCACACACACACACAAATCTTTCTAATGCAATGAAGTCCTATCCTTCATTAGATGGGTCTCAGATAGCACCCTGCGGGAAACAGCATCTTCATCTCATTTACACCGCACACTCACACAAATACAATCAAGAACCTGAGCAGACACACACACACACACACACACACACAC
>JAVQJF010003499.1:0-13888 GCA_036023855.1 Gadopsis marmoratus
CAGGAACACTGACAAGGGACCAGACAAGGAGAACTAAGACATGAAACGTGGAACCTTAGAACAAACACAAGGAACAAAATACAGGAAAACACAGGCCCCCGGACAAGGGCCTGACACTCAGTATGTGATAGAGTGAAGCAGTTAAGCCCTCGTTGAGTTCTTCATTTTCTGGAAGGATCACTTGCTTACAGCTGTACAGGGGATATTTTTAGATTTCATCAGATATTTGTCACTTCTTGTGTTGAGACAACATGCCATCATTAGTTATGGAGCATGACCAATTCTTTTAGCAAATCAACAGTGTCTCTGTAATTAGAATGTATTGCCTTTTTTTAGGTTGCACTCAAACTTTCTAATTTGGGCTGGTAAAGAAAATAAAAAAAAATTTGGGTATCCTAGCGCTGAAAAGAATCACCAGAAAATTTCCCCTAGCAGCTGAATATTAAAACATCAACAGTGAGCTGGAAGAAATGCCATCTTCCTGCCATACTGCAAATGACTGCTCTTATTCATGATGGGAGTGCTGCAGGAATTCAGTTATCGTCCAACATTTTGGAAAATATGCTTATTCACTTTCTTACCTAGAGTTAGATGAGAAAACAGTTAGCTTAGCTTAGCATGAAGACATGAACATCGGCTCTGTCAAGAGGTAAACATCAGGATCTTCTGAGGTGAAGGAAGATTTGTTAGTTTAAGCATTTTTTATGTGGTAATGTACAGATTAATACTGAATAAATCTTAATTTCCAGCATGTAATAACAGAAACAAACAATACACTGTGTGTTTGTGTGTATGTGTGTGTGTGTGTGTGTGTGTGTGTGTGCGTGTGTGTGTGTAATAATAATAATAATAATAATAATAATAATTGGACCCCAAGGTCGTTTAATGGTCAATCATGATACATCATATACACACGTGCAGAGAACAATGCTTAAACACACACATAGAATTGCGTTTTATGTTTAAATTAATCCTCTGCTTTTAACCCATCCGGCCGTTCTTTTTCCGAAAGGGGCTGGAGCAGTGGTCAGCCTTTTATGGCGACTGGGAACCAAATCCAGTGAACATGCCCTGTCCTGTCTTGGTCAGGGACAGGCAGCATAACACGCACAACCGGGGGCAACTTAGGGTTCAGTGTCTTGCCCAGGGACACTTCGACATGTGGACAGGAGGAGCTGGACTTTGGAATGTGTCTAGGTGTATGTGTGTTGTGTGTGTTTCCCAAACTTGTGCATTCAGCTTGCATCAAACATTCTCATTCTCATTGTTCCTCCTTGTGGTTTTAGTGAGATCCATTGTGGTTTCTGTGTGTGTATGTATGTGTGTGTGTACATGTGAGAGTGTGTGTTGCGGTTGCCGTGGATACTATGTGGTACCAAAAGACAGGATCGGTTCCGCTTCTGCCTTCAGTGGTGGTGACGCTGTGTGTGTGTGTGTTTATGCATGTAGTGCAGTTAAAGTGTTTTTTCTTATGTGTGAATTTGCATGTGTGTGTGTGTGTGTCTATTTGTATGAGAGGAAGCAGGTTATGGCTTAAGGAGGAAATGAGAATCAGTTGGCAGGAAGTTCTACTGTGAGAAAAAATATGTTAAATATGTCAGAATTTGAAGGTCCCAAGATTTCTGATTTGAAGTGAATATGATGCATTTTACTGTAGTAAATGTCAAAGTAATTATGGGGGGGTGCTGTGGCGAGGACCCCAAAATGAAAAAGAGACCTCCTGAAACTAAAACATTTTCTGCAAGTCGAACATGTTTCTCGTCTGCTTCACTGAGCTCTCCTCTCTATCAGAAGAACCCCTCGCGGATGTAATGTAGGAGGCCACATACATCACTGTGCGGTGACAAAAAGTCACAATCCAATTACTCACACAGTTCTGTGTCCAAATCCAAGATTAACCTCAAAATGGTTTCAGCTAGGAAAAGAGACTGCTAAAAAATACAATATAAGTAGTACATTAAATATGATAAACCTCAAGAGATTCAGCAAATAATCAATTTAAGAATACCAAATCCAAACACTTAAAACATATACATTTGAGAAGGGCCTCAAGCAAAATCATTGGAGCCATCATCTTGTCGCCATTAGAAACTGCAGCTGAATGCACTGAGCAGTGGTTTCACCTCTCAGCTAAAGGGATGCTGCTGTATCTGTATCATACTTACCACTACAACTAAGCACTGCACATAGAACCCAGGAATACTGTCATTGTTAACATTTAGTATGAACTCATGAACACGTGCTTATACAATGTTAACACTGAGCTAACAGTGGAAAAAATATGCTTTTCTACTTCATGCCAAATAATCTCTATGCTAAGCTAGGCTAAGACCACCATTAAGATCCCTTTAAACTGCATGCGGGCACAAAGAACATGTATAGAGGTTAAGGAGGAATTATGTTAATGTTGTTTTGTACGTATAACGAGTTTTCCATTTATTTTGTTCATGGAAATGGCAATGTAAGTACATAGATAGTGTGTAACAGTACAAATTATGAACTATCTGCAGTTTCTATCTGAAAACATTTTTATCCAACATTACATTTGGCCAAGCTTCTGTGCTGGACCGTTGTATCCATGAGTTCCTACCAACATCAACACAGGGGACTCCACTAACATAGTATGACATGGCAGTGAATCACTAACTGTAGCCAACACTAACATATTTTGCAACATAAAATCATTCATTCTTTAGACTGGCAAGGAGCTGAGATGCAAAACAAATAGGAAATGTGGAGTCGTGGTGAGGGAGTGACATAAAGATCCACACAGTGAGGGAAAGAGAAACAAAGGCAGCTTTCAATGTTCCCTGTTCCATCTTAAAGTGAAAAAAGCAACAGGAAGCCATTAAGCCATTCTTCACCTCACTCTCTTTTTCTTTGTCTTGCCCTTCTTCTTCTTCTCTTTCATTTTTTCTCCACAGTCTCTCCCCCGCCATAACCCCCCACCCTCTTAGCTTTCATTTCTCTTTTAATAATTGTCTTCCCTTCTTTCACTTCTCAAATTTTCCTAACTGTGAGTAATAAATACTGTACAATAATGTAATGTGTGTGTGTTTGCGTGCGTCCATGTGTATATGTGTGTGTGTGTGTGTGTGTGTGCATATTTTGGTGCTTCAGTCTGCACATGTGCGTCAGTGCAGTAAAAGTCTATGTTCCCTCTGCTGCCAAATCTCTTAAAGCTCATAACAGATGTAAAATACACAGAGTGGTGTCACATGAAAAAGGTCAAGATGAAGTGAACACTAATTGCTTTGCTGCAACCAATGGGTACAGCCAGTAAGTAAAACCAGGATAGTAATGTGATTGAGAGCCCTTTAATATGACATCAATGTCATATATGCTCTGCCCCAGAGCCCTTCAAAAGCCCCAGGATCACTGTGTGACATTTGCTTTGTGGCACTAGTATCAACTGTAACTTTGTTTGGGAATATGCAAAACTAAATACCATTAGCCATCATAACTGTTTGCCCTGTTTTCACAAATTTGGGGATTGAAATGACTACTACCTAAAGATTTGGAATTGGTCCAGTAGATCACGTCTGCGGGCTGCAGTGGCTCCAACGTAATCCTGGGGCAATTGCACCTGTGAAAAGTCCATCCACTAAAAGTGCTTGTTTTTGACACTGACACACTCAGATTATTATGGAAAGGATCCCTACAGAGACAGACCTTTTGTTAAAGAGTAAGATCCTTTCATCTTCCTGCAACAACTCAACCTCTTGAGAGAATTCAGAGCAAGACTTTTCCTTGAGAAAGACTTCTGTTTCTTGTTAAACAAAAGGATCTTACTCTTCAACAAATGGACAGTCTCTGTAAAGATCCTTTCCATAATGTTGTTAGACACTTAGAATAACAGTCTGAGCCTGTCAGTGTCAATTACAAGCACTTTTAGTGAACATACTTTTCACAGGCACAATTGCCCACAAGGATTACGTTGCAAACATTACAGCCTGTTCGCTGATGCCAGCGGAAGCGATCTACTGGACCAATTCCAGTTTTGGTAAGTATTAGTCATATCAGCACAAAATGTTTAAAAATGGGGCCCAGGTTTAAAAATGCTGGAGTTTTCCTTTAAGACGGTTCCTACTTTATTACCTGTCTCTATGGCCATGTCTTCAGGATGGATCTTGTATCAAAACCTAACCTTAAGATCTTTGTGATTTCAGCTTATATTGTGCTTATGTGCACATGTCTTTGTGTTAATCATATTGGGACCATGTATTGTTCCAGCATGCCAGCGCCTCGTGGCAGGTTCATCCAGCCATGTGCCTTCTGTAATAAAGACTAGGCTAAAAGCCACTATTTGACTCTCTCAGTGAAACCCACACACAGCATAGAATAGCTTGACTGTATAGTTGTCATGTGAAAACCAAGTATCTCCAAAACATCACCTTTTCATGACCTAAGAAAAATTGTTGTATTCAGAGTTGTGACAATGCATTTTTTCAGATTTTATCAGGTTTTTTAAATTGTTTATTTAGCTAAAGTAGAGGAATGTTCTCAAACCATGAAGAAACACTAAATCCTTCAGTTCAACTGGTAATGGAGATTTGTGATTTTCTAAAAGAACCACAGCCTCTGTGATGGTGGTATAGGTGCAAACCTTTGGTTTTTCCAAATAGGAATATTTGCATGCCACAATGATTACCTGGAGTCATGTTTGGTGCAGGTTAATACACTAAAGACACTAACAATATATTACTACTATGGGCAAAATGTATCTTTTATTTAAGTATTGATCTAAGCTGCTGTATCATACAAATCACATCAGAATTGGATGACTTCATTTACCATAAACAACCATAAAACAGCACAGAGAGAGTCTTTCTGCGTGTTCTAGTTCTTTTTCCAAACAGCCAGCCATCTATGATTCCTGCACCACATTAGTGCACTCTGACTGGGGAGAGAAGCCAGGAAAGGGGGGGGCTTGGCGTGGGGCCTGGGCCTCACCACCACCCAGATACACCACACTCTCTCTGTCTCTCTCTCTCTTTCTCACGCACGCACGCACACACACACACACACACACACACGCACTTCAATGTTTTGGGAGAGCTCTTGGCTAGACTTGAAAAGCATTCATTGACGTCTGCGGTGTAGAATTTGCTTCCTCGTCTGTCTGCACATACACATACACACACAAACATACACACGTACACACTCTTGTCTACAAGTCTGTGGGTGATCACTGCCATTTATTAGGCTGTGGGGGAAAAGACTGCATTGAATGAAAGAACTCACACACACCAAACACAGTACCCCCCCATTTGTCCACCCCCACACTAAGTTAATTGCTTCCTCTCCTCCATCTCTCTTTCTTGTGTTCTTTTCTCTATCAACAGTTTCTGTCTCGAGACCAAGGTCATTTAAATCAGCCTGTGTTTAAATAGGAAATTCTGTACAAATCATGCAGTTCAATATGTTGTTATATTCTGGACCAAAACAAAACTGGGCTTTTATTTGTGTCAACATATTTTTGTGTCTAATGTTTTAAACACAAGGATCAGTTCCTTCTTTTTTTTTAGCTTTTGACCATATCCCATGTCCTTCTTTAATGAATGGAACTTGCTAAGGTGTCATCATGTGACTTAAGTCCAGAATCTCAGTCACATAATAAGAAGTGACTTTATGAATGGAATATACAGTACATTCCATTCATAGTTTTCCTCTTTTTCCCCTAAAAATATGGAGGGACCATTCCACAGATTTTATCAATTCAGTTCAATTCAGTTTTATTTATATTGCACCCAAATCATAACAGAAGTTGCAGGGATCTAGAGCAGGTCTATACCGTACTCTTCATGATATTATTTATAGCGACCCAGCAGTTCCCACCATAAGTCATAAGACATCAGATTGATGTCATCAGAGTTATTTCATCAACAGCAAGCCTACATTACAAAATTTGGCAAAAAGTAAGTAAGTAAGTTTTTTGACATTTTGAGTTACATATTGGCAATCGCAGGATCCAGCTTATTTGGAGCTTGACCCATACTAATAGTCAGGATGTCTTGAACTCTTCTGCTTCAGGTTTTGACCATGCTTTTTCTGTCTCTTGGAATGAATACAAATTCTATTGTCAAAACCCTTTGCTTTACAGCTCTGAAGGTTCACTGATTAATCTCTGTGTTTCTCTTTCAGATTCCAGACAGATGCAGTCGTCTCCATCTTGGTCCTACGACCAATCATATCCTTACCTTGGCCAGATAACCACTCCTACCGTCCACACAGCTAATGCCCTTTCGCCTGGCCGATCTTCGCTCAGTGACCTGTCCTCACGACTCACAGGTAAGACATGAGCATGTAGACAAAGAGAAAACAGAAAATAAAGTAAGTAGGTTGTAACCTCTGACCATTGCCTTCTCTCAGGTCCTGACCTCACGGCCTTTGGTGACCCCAGGATGACCTTAGAACGACCTTTCACCTCCCTCCCCTCCTTGCCTGACTCCCGCTTCTCCGACCCCCGGGTCCACTACTCTCCCACAGCGGCTGCCTTCACCTACACCCCCTCTCACAACCCCGTCTCCAACAGTGCCCTCGGCCTCACCATGGCAACGGCCATGGCAACCACCCCGGCAGGGAGGTACCACACCTACCTGCCTCCTCCATACCCGGGAAACACCCCCCATCAATCTCAGAATGGGCCCTTCCAGTCCACCTCCTCACCATATCACCTGTACTACTCCACCGCTGCCGGGTCATACCAGTTCTCCATGATGGCCGGGGGAGGCAGCAGTGACTCACGCTCCCCGCCGAGGATCCTGCCGCCGTGCACCAATGCCTCCACAGGCTCCTCCCTCCTGCACCCCTCTTTGCCCAATCAGAATGAAGGAGTGGGTGGGGAGGTGGAGTCCAGCCACAGTAGCTCCCCAACAAACATGGCAGCTGCTGAAGCTGTCTGGAGACCTTACTGAACAAGACGAGGTGGTAGAGGACAGTTGGACCACCTGGTCATGTGATGGTGGACACCAGACATCACTGAACATATAAATACACACCAATCCAAAATGAAAATAAGTGACATGATAAGTCAATGTAATATCAAATATTATGGGTCAACATATAGACACCGCTCGAACTGGGAGGGTTGAGGGAGCCGCAACCCATAATCTCACTTAAAGTATAAGGATAGTCTGATGTTGTTCTCTATTTTTTCCACGAATCTCATGTGCAGACTCAAACCAACAACATGTTAGTCCGTTTGAAATTTGACTTTGTCTGTGGCTCTCAGTTCTAAGCCCATTGGTTCCTACTGAAGACGTAAATCTTTATAAACAGCTCATAAATTTATAGTTTCATGTTTAAAAAACATTCAGTGATTTCCTAAAACATCTGCTCAATGTAGTTTTTATCAAACAAGCAGGAGGAAATAGTGCATTTGTTTAGGCAGCATGACAGTGTGTGTGGGATTCAATCAAAAAAAACTACAGTGTGTGTGTTCATGGTAATGCAGGAACAACTGTGTGGCTCACTGATTTTAATTGTTTTTATGGCTCAGAGAAAGAAGAGATATCAGGCTGTGATACGCATAAACTACCTGTTAGTAGACACTGTAACTATTGGTTTGCATCTGCACATGGGATTTGTTGACAAGACTTATCCTTCAAGGGACTGCCCATAAAATAGACAAATTCGACCTTGATTTTGTTCCATATTGTATATTATATTGTCCCTACATTTTCTCCCAGAACCATGTCGATATTTTATAACTCAACTATGAGCTGATTGGAGATTCAAAACATCAACAGTTAGCATGGAGGAAATGTTGGGGCATATGGTACCTTCCAGTGGTTGCGCCTTCCAGTTAGCAGCAATATTGATTGTCACCTATCTATGCAGTTTCCTGCAAGTGTTCCTGGGTGAACTGCATCTTAGGGAGTCTGCTGACTTTTCGTTTTATTTATTTTGATTGCTGAATGGTTCAGTGATTAATGGTTTTGGAAAAACTCCACCCAGTACTGTACGTCATCACTTGACCAGGAGTCAGATGTATGCACCCAGGTTAGAACTGTCTACAAACAAACAATGTTGGCCAATGAAAAACATCAGAATGGCTGGCAGGTGCATTGGCCAACAGACAGCAGTGAGTGGACTCATTAGGTTTATAGACCTAACATCTCAGCCTCACTCTCAGGACATAGAGAAGGATGACAGAGCTTCTATTAGATGAAGGGACTAAATGTGGACAGATAACCGGAGAGAAACGGGGCAATATTTTGGTTTTACACTGACGGAGTGCATGCAGCAGCACTGGACTGATCAATTCTGCTTCCTTTGTAAAATAACAAGACTTCATCCTCATAAATGTTGTTGGTGTTGTGAATAGATGATTTGCTCATGCCACATATTGTGCTGACCTGTTTGTGTTTATCTTCATCTGTCAATCTTTCATTGTTTCACCACTCCTCTTTCATTTTTAGTTGATATTTTTTAGAAAAACTGAACCACTATCTCTTGGAGAAACATTCACTTCAGGAGGTAGAGGTAAATTTGGATAATGACCTCTAACTCTGACCTCACTGCAGACTGCATACTTGAAAAATGGTTAAGTCAGTCGATAGATTATATATTTATTATAGCCAGCCTGGCCATTGTGATCAGATTTATACATTAACACAAAAGAAAATGGTGAGATTGTCTTCCATCAGCAGCTCTACTTCTGGCTTCCAAACTCCTCTCTGACTCATTTTGTCACCACACTGAGAAACATTACAGCATGGAGTTTTGTTAAATACTTTAATTTATTCCTAGAGTACCATTTTTGGTAGCATTTTGTATGTATATGTGTGTGTGTGTGTGTGTATGTGTCACATTTACTCACGATCCACTATCGATTTGTACTATACTGTATATAACCATGGCTGTGACACCTGCATTTCCCTCTCTCTCTCTCTCTCTCTCTCACACACACACACACACACGTTAACATACAGTAGTTTTGTTTTGAGCATTGTTGAAAGTGCATATTTGGTTTGATTTATATAAATATTCTTGTGAAGAAAATACAACCCTAGCCCTGTGGTTACTGGTCGTATGATTTCTTTTCTCAATTTTCCATCGTCTTTATATGAAATTCTTTCCTGCACGCTGCCACCTGTATCTATGCCAAACCACCCCCAGATCCCACACACAAACATACACATTTCATCCATTGCTATTCCTGAACCTTTCTACAGGCAAACAGACAAGCCCTAGCTTGCCTTCTCTGCCAGTTTACACACACACACACAGGTTGCTAAATAAAGGTGAAGTGGTTGCAGCCAGACAGTGAGAACATAAAAAGCAGGTCTACTGCAGGCAAAGGTTGGGAAAAAGAATGCACAGTGTTCGGCAACTTATCAGATAAATGAGGTGAACATATTGTAATATAAATCAAAATCATCAATGGGTTCTCATGCTTAATGCTCAACACCAACACCTCCAAAACTCAGGTGACTATCTCCTCCTGCAGCATGTAGCAGACAGTTTGCTGACAAGGAAGAGCACATCATGGCAAGATTGCGAAAGTCTCAGGGTGTATATTCCCAAAGACATATGGAAGTCCAGGTGAAGGTGGCAGTATGCTCCAAACAAACTATTACATATGAAGTGTCATCAGAATGTGTCTAAAGCAAAAGTATTTATAGCTGTTTGGAACAGCCACACTTGAAAGTGAGGAGAAAGCATGCCATAGAGAGGAGCAATACACAAAGTATGACCACAATTTCAGACAGTCTTCTAAGACGCAACATTGTTTGTGTTGCATTTGTGGTTGTGTTGCTTGCGACAGAAGTTCAAACTCTGCCTACTGCCACACCTCCTCACAGATGGCCAATCACTGCAAGAGGTGTGTGTGCCGTGGATCTTGCTGGTTTCAGAACAGTAGCTCTTATCATATGATGAAACAGCATTTTCTCATGTCAGAATTTGGGATGCTGTGTCTGACAATTCTTTGTAATTTTCAAAAACATGACCACTTCACACAGTGTTTGGCTGTGCAGAGGTGAGAATCTAGGCAGAGATTTAACCTCTCTGGCAAGCTCACTTTTTCATTCTTGACACAACAACAGCTCTGGAAAAAATTAAGAGACTTGGCCATCCAACTCATCTACAGGACAACAATGGAGAGAGGTCCTCAAGTCTGAATTGTTCTTTCATGTCAGCTAGTGTTGGCCATGTTTCATGTTGTCTGGAGAACAAGACAAATTAATATGGAACAGTTCAGTGGAAACAGCTCTTGAGTGTTCTTCACTACGTCAGAACTTAATCAGCAAAGACGTTTCCATATCACATTTAGCACATCAACTCTTTCTCAGCAAAGGCAAAAACCACCTCAAGCAAGCACAATTTTTGTGCATAAAAATAAGTTTATGGAAAAACTGCTAATGTGGTCTCATGTCACAGAGTGAATGAAAAGGATTAAGTAAGCATATTTCATGCTAACACCAAAATAGTTACAAATGTATGCTAAATTGTTAGCACATAATATAGCATATTATATATTTATATGTTATGAGGCGAAACTGGGCCACAAAACAGACAACTGTGTTGATAAGGTTGGGGCCTTTTGGAATTAAACGCCCAGGGTCAATTGGGGTTTTATTCGGCCATGTCCATTATAGATTGTAAGAGCTCCTACGCATAGAAGAATTTCAAGTGAGGTTTTTAGCATCACATGATTTTTCTATTTTGACCCTGACAGAAACTGTAATTTCCAGGGTTTTCCAGTATTTTTGCAATTTTAGCCCAATCAACTTTGAATTTGCTTGCATTAAGGAGGCTTGTCAAAGTTAAGCTACTGTCACATAGTTGTATGGTTATGACAACAATAAAAGATGATATGATGTTCACCATGATATATCACCTAATTCCTAATTCAAGCCAGTTTCAGGTCTATCTGGACTAATTGGATTTTGGTGATTACATAGAAACTTATGGGGTGGCTTCTCGTGAGGAAAATAGGGAGTTTGAGTAAACAGGTATTACCTGCAACAGGCCACTCTGCATTTAATTTGAGGTTAGAGATTATAGAAATTGTGATTTAGTCCTCTAGGTTTAGCTAGTAATGTAATATAATTTATATTTCAAAGTTATTTATGGAAAAATAACCTCCACAGAAAAGTCATGAGGACATGAAGTCAGCCTTGTATTGGCAAAAGAAGATAGTCTTTTCTCCTTAAAACAACAGAAGATACAGGTCCAATAACATGAACTTAACTGGATGTAAAACACTTAAATCTATTATTTTTATTCCACGATTCCTGACAAATTCTGATCATATCTAAGTGAGCTTGAAAATGTTAGGAGTATATCGGAGAATCTTTTGATCCAGTGAATGATTGAGAAAAATCCTCCTGCAGTACAGACCGCTTGCACAGGATAATCATTTAGTCTTGGTGAACATTGACATCTAGTGGTCTAATTGCATTCCGTCAGCCCAATGTTGTAGATGGTTCTAGGAAGTTAGGTTCAGTTTACAGTTTTTTATACAATTACTAAGTCACATTTCTCTATAGGACTTCACACAGTTCTCTTTAGCAACATGCAGCTCAGTACAACAGTGCAGTCATACACACTGACAACACTGGTCTGCCAATGAAATCACTAAGTCAGCACTAGAAGTAGTGTCTCTGTTGTTTTGTAAAAGTATATTTTATTTATGTGTTATCATAAACCAACAGAAGGTTGCTTCTTTATTGCATTAAATGTCACAGAGATGAAGCAGAAATGTTACAATACAAAGAGTCATTCCAAGTGCACAAACCAAAACTAAAGTAATTCCGGTTGTGCAACACAAAACTCTACATATTCTCTATTCATACATGTATAGGAGAGCTGCAGATATAGAAATACAACAGTGCTGTTCATCCCTGTCTTTTGTATTTGCACTCAAATTTTGATCCACAATGACTTTGACCATCATGTTACTAAGTGTATCCAGTCCTGCATTATTCAACTAAGAAATATATCAAAAACCAGACCTATATTATCTTCTAAGGCTCTTGAACTGTTAATTCATACTTCCATTTTCTCGCATTTAGACTATTGTAATTCCCTCTACACATGCCTCAGTAAAGATACATTATATCGCTTCCTGTTCCAAAAATGAAGCGGCTATTAATAATATCTAGACGTCCTCCCCTTTGCAGTCTTAGCCCCGACCTTGTGGAATCTTCTTCTCCAATCGGTCAGATTGCTATATCTTTGCACAGTTTTATTCTAAAAACCCATCTTTAGAGGCAAGCCTTGTCATAAATCTTGTGCTGTGCTTAAATTGCAATTAAGTTTCTTTATGTATTTATTCATTTTGATTTCCAGTTGTGTATGTGAAGCACTTTGTAACTATGTGTTTTAAAAAGTGCTGTATAATAAAAGCTTCACTTACTTACCTTCAGTCCTCTTTAATCCACCTGTGAAAGAATGTTTGTGAGTCTTGATCCATCCTGACAATCTGCTGGAGATATGTCCAGACATCCAATAGCCGATGCATTTATATTTTTCTTATTTCTTTTTTGTTATGTTAGGTTGTTATACAAACATTGGCAGAATGGAGTGTAACTACACAGCTTTGCTGGTGTTTGAATTTGAGTGAGAAAAACAGTTTGATTTTTGATAAAGGTAGAATGCATTTTGTGTAAAAGCAATGCCAAGGGACTCAGGATTTAGTCACAGTATCTGCTGCTGGGCTGACTGTGCGAACATTTTTAAAAAAGTCAACTCCTATAGACTATAAAGAGTACGGTCTAGACCTGCTCTATGTGAAAAGTGCCCTGAGATAAACTCTGTTATGATTTGGAGCTATATAAATAAAATTGAATTGAATTGGATTATAGAAAAAGGTGACTTGTAAAGGGAATTGTAAAAAGCTGTAAAGAAATCCAACAAATAATGTATCTTCCCCATCCTCTTGGACTACATCTTATCAAATGGGGCCTAATGCATGTCCATTTGGGAATTGTCCAGGACATAAAAATATTTCAGCAGTCCTGCATAAATTCATTAGCCCTGAATTCACAACTGACATACAGTTTTGACACTTAAGACATTAGTTGAGTCTTTTCTAGCCTACCAACAGATACGAGAATTGATTTCCAACAGCAGCCATCATGTGGTGCTTGGCTGAGCTTCAGATGTGATTGATGACCCACGATAATGACAAACGGGGGAGAAATTAACAGGGAGCTCAAATTTACATAATGTCCTATCAATCACTGTGACAGAGGGACAGAGGTGGTGATGGCAAAATCTATGAGAGACAACAGGTTTATTTATTTATTATTTGAGATATACTACAAAACAAAAGGCTTTGCGTGCGGTTGCAGAGTATCAGTTGAGTGTTCAGTACTCCCAAAATGTAGCGGGCAATATCACAAACTTACTAAACTTACAAAAATTATTAATATTATCATTGCACTAAAATGATAAATGTTAATGCTAAATAGAAAAAAGTTTCTATATAAGTTAAATTACCTACAAACCATACACATTAGACAAAAGAAAACATACACTTAAATCTGAAAATATTTAATCATGTTGTTTTAGAGTTTTGTTTTTAAAGTTTAACATCGGATACATTATATTTAAGGCCAGTTGTAACATGTGTACAGTTTCTATAAGATATGCCATTTATTTTCCCAATTCATCGAACTGAGTACAATTCCGAGAACTCAAACAACAACAATGACTCCATTTCCCAAAATGCAACACGAGCGGGACTTTACGTCAGCACGCTACGCGCCAAATTTGTGTAGGCGCAACAACACAAGAGCAGCGGCTCTAGTACTCTTAACATTTAGTCTTGGAATTTCAGCTGTTTTTGGCAAACTCTTCCTATTCAGTATGTCTCAACAGGCAGGATATTCGCCCAGCTTCAAGCGACCGGCTGAAGTTATGCGAATGAGGAGGA
>JAVQJF010003501.1:0-11941 GCA_036023855.1 Gadopsis marmoratus
ACCGTGGAGCTCGATTGGCATTTGCCATAGAACAGCAGAACTGGCAGGTCCACCACTGAAGCCCTGTGCTTTTCACAGATGAGAGCAGGTTCACCCTGAGCACATGTGACAGACCTGAAAAGGTCTGGAGAAGCTGTGGAGAACGTTATGCTGCCTGTAACATCGCTCAGTATGACGCTTTGGTGGTGGGTCAGTGATGGTCTGGGGAGGCAGATCCATGGAGGGACGCACAGACCTCTACAGGCTAGACAACAACACCCTGACTGCCATTAGGTATTGGGATGAAATCCTTGGAACTATTGTCAGACCCTACGCTGGTGCAGTGGGTCCTGGGTTCTTCCTGGTCCACCACAATGCACGGCCTCATGTGGAGAGAGTATGCAGGCAGTTCCTGGAGGATGAAGGAATTGACTGGCCCCCACACTCGCCTGACCTAAATCCAATAGAACCTCTGGGACATTATGTTTCGGTCCATCCGACGACGCCAGGTTGCACCTCAGACTGTCCAGGAGCTCAGTGATGCCCTGGTCCAGGTCTGGGAGCAGATACCCCAGGACACCATCCGTTGTCTCATCATGAGCCCCGACGTTGTCAGGCAGCATACAAACACGTGGAGGCCATACAAACTACTGAGGACCATGTTGAGTTACTGCAATGACATTTCAGCTAAATGGACGAGCTGCTGCATAATTTTTTCACTTTGATATTCGGGGTGTCTTTCAGTTCAGCCCTCTGTAGGTTGATAATTTTCATTTCCATCAAATGATGTGGCATCCTTTCGTTCCTAACACATTACCCAGTCCATATCAGTATAGATATCCAGCAGGATTCTTTTTCCCATTGAGAGCTGATGTGTTTTCAAAGTGTTCCTTAATTTTTTTTGAGCGTTGTATAAAAATGAGACCCAAATTGTGATAAATCAGTCTTATCGTTTAACATGTGTATCTCCTCATGTGCAAAATGTTGGCTATCACCTGTTTTACTCAGAATATGTCTAAAATCGTATTATCATTGCGAAAGATTTTATCTAAACAGTTTTGCATTGTGACTGTGCCATAGTACTTTTAAGCAATCATCTTTACCACATGTTGGATATAGAAGTCGATATAGTTCAGTACATAGTAGGACACACATTGTAAATGCACAACCCCGCCAGTAGACTTCAGTGCCCTTTTCAAATCTATTGAGCGTTGCCAGTTTGAAAAAGAATAAAAATCAATGTGATTTACCTGGTTGTTTCAGTGGGGAGACTGGCCGACTCCAACTCAAAAACCTCCCTTGGCTTATTAGAGAGAGCACAAAACCAGTTCTTTTTTTCACTTCCTCCCATCAATTTGAGGCAAAACACAAATAAATTAATATTGTTCACATCTGCATGTGCATGCCCTTGAATGAACCGAAAGAGCCCAGCACAAGAAGGTTTCCACCATGATCAATACTGCCATTCTGTTTTCCATGAAGGCTGGAGGGTGTGACGCTCTGAAGCTGCCTCAGTCAGCCTCCTACCTGCTGGGAGGGTGAAATCAAAGCACAGGCTTCTGAGGGAGGGTGGCTATAAAGGTTCACACCTCTGACTAGAAGTCAATATCAAAATGATGTCCATCCTCAGTCGCCGTGCACAAAGTGCTCAGTCTATTGTTGTGAAAATAGGATATTTAGACACTAATAATTGCAGTTACAATGTCCTAATTATGAGGACTAGGGCATTGTCTACCTATTACCATTAGGACCCTGGAGCCCATGTGTGTAGTCAGGTGCATTGTCTCTCTATACCATTGACTGTATATAAAGATGGACAACATGACAGCTCCCCAACAGTCCAAACATCTGGACTGCCCCCTGGTGGCTGGTTGCAGTATGTGTCATAAGCTCCACCACCTCCGTGTTAGCGGATGGGACATTGGCCAAATTGAAAACGTCAAATAAAATGTTCCCAAAGATGGTTTCTGTTATTTTGGGTAGTTCTTATTACTCGGATGTTTGTTCAAGTGTTAATTTCTCTGATCAGCTTGGGTTTAATTCGTTTTTTGATGCTGTAACTCTGCAATTTCAACACTGGTGGGCTAATAAAGTGATATTTTTTTATTTTATTATCTTATCTTATAAAATGGGGTTGTAACGTCATAATTGGCAGCTGTGATTTGCTCGCAATTGGATCGGACAGGACCTCGAAACCAATCAACAGTGATAAAAAAAATATATAATACAAAACAAACTAGTCTATATGTATAGTGGTATGATTGCACATTATAAGGTGTCATGAATTAATCAAGTGACGTAGTACTGATTGCACATTATTATAAGGTGTCGAGTGGATGAGAATGTCCGAGGAAAGAAGATACAATACTTAAGATGTATTATGCTATACAGCAGTGGTGAGGTAAATCGTGGTTGTGTTGACAGACAACAGCTGTAGTACAGTATGCTATTGTTAAACAGTCAGACTGCTGTCGGGACAAAGTATCTACGGTAGCGCTCCTTCTTACACTGTGGGTGTAATGGTCTGTTGCTGAAGGAACTAGTTAATTCAATTCAATTTTATTTATATAGCGCTTTATCATAACAGAGTTATCTCATAGGACTTGTTAATATAGAGCAAGTCTAGACCAACTCTACATGTATAGACCCAACATTTCCACCATGAGCAGCGGACTAGCCTGCCGCATCATTTGTTCCTAATACATTACCCAGTCCATATCAGTATAGATATTCAGCAACAAGAAGGAATTGTGGCTAATATGCACCCCTACACGGACCTATCTGGTACAAGCTGAAGCTGGAGAGACCCAGTCACTTGGGACAGATATGAAAGAGAGTCGGAGGAGGCTATTTTCTGGAGGTGCAGTGACAGACCTCTGCTGCTGCTGTCCCTCTCATAAGTTCCTCTTCCTCACTCTTGCCATTGCTTCTCATCCTTGAATCCCTTCACACTTGTCACTATGCTGTCAGCTGCCTGCTCAATTGTAGACAGAGGACCAGCGTGGGGACGGGATCGATGCCATGGATGGAGAGAAAGATTTCAAGGTTTAAGCCAGGCTCTCTCCCAGGCCAAGTCAAATCTGTCCTGAAAACAGCTTATTTGTCCTGCCACAGGCTTGAGTACAAAGAAAACCTGGAGCAGGAAGCCTGCCCTCACTCCTGTCCATTCACTTGGTACGACTGCAGAGAGACAGAAAGGAAGAGTAACAGCTATGGCAGCAGCTGGGTGTCTTGCCTGGAAACACAACAGGGTTCAATCGGCCAGTGACAGACGAGCCACAGGCAGCAGACTGGGCCAGCTGACTGCTGCTCGTGTGTGTGTGTGTGTGTGTGTGTGTGTGTGTGTGATCAAGACGGCCAAACACATAAATATCAGTAATGTAAGGAGATGGTTTGGGTTTAAAATGTGATTGCATGAGTTCCAGGAAAACCCGCACTGCAAAATCTAAACACTAACAAACATTTGCTAGTAAATTGTGTTGCAGTTTTGAGTCTGGATTTTTATGGTTCTGCTGGAGAACCAAACACATTGTGATATTTTCAGCACAGCAGGAAGCAGGTTTCTATGATCTAAAACATAAGATACATGTCAGGTTTTGGTGTCTGTTCTTTGGAATCCGAGAGCTTCTTTTTAGAGCCGCCATTTTACATTTACACTGATATATTATACAGGGAGAAATCCATCAGGAGGAACAGACAGATCAACCCACTTATTTAATATTAATCCATTTAATGCTTAAAAATAAATTGGGTTTTATCTCTTGCTCATAATTCTCATCTGCTCAGCTTCTCTAACTGGAGGTGTTCAGTTCACGAACAAACACATTTTAAATCCTCAAGATGAACTGAATGCATTGAATCACTAGTGTCACTGACTGAATTAGTAACTTTTGTATCGTAGCTGCTTAGAGCTAAATGCTCAACGTCAATGGGCTAACATGCTCACTTTCAATTTAATTCAGTTTTATAGTGCCATATCATAAAGTTATCTCAGGGCCTTTTCATATAGAGCAAGTCTAGACCGACTCATTATTTACAGAGACTCAACAATTCCCACCATGAGCAGCACTAGGAGACAGTGGCAAGGAAAAATCCCTTTAACAGGCAGAAACCTCAAGCAGAACCAGAACCAGAAATGGAACCAAGCTCAGGGTGGGTGGTCATCTGAATCGACTGGCTGGGTTGAGGGGGGATGTAGAATGAGAGAGTGAGATTATGTCTACTCTCTTAAAATAATGACTTAACATAATTACGAGATCTGTATCTCGTAATTAAAAGAAAAATATAATTCTGTGATATTTATCTCATAATTACGGGACAGGGATGTCATAATTTCAAGCTGACATCTCCAGTTGTTTTCTGTGGTAAATGCACTTCCATTGTAACCAAACCTTGAAATTGATTCAAGAACTGACAGCGTAGGGATGGAAAAACTGAAAGAAGTTATCATTTCTACATTCTGCATGGTGAATTGGAGCCTTGCTGGTATACTGAACAAGCCTCCCGAGTTAAGAGAAACTAATTACACAAATGGCGTTCTGAAAATCAGCCGAGGATAGCAGTGGGTTGATCTTTTAAATACTTCAAACTAAAAAGAATATTTAAACTTAATAGTTTCTTAGCCCAAGGAATACCGTGTCTGTTCAGATAACATTTACAAGGCATTAGCAGGGGATATTTCATAAGTTGGAGGGCCTCCTGACCATTCACCAAGTCTTTCCAGCTGGTTTCACATTTTCTTAAAGATTTTATTTGCACAGCAATGAAAATAGTGTACAATGCTCTTGCTGTTGTATTGTACTGTTGTATGAGACATTAAATGTAACCACAGTAAGACTGGCAGTATGTTCCAAATAACACTGAATGTGGGCCGTTTGCAAAGGCAGTTTAGCTGCCATCAAATACACCTCTGCAAGCATTGACCTCGAAAACTCAAAGCAGATGGAGGTCTGTTCATTTTGAGCCTTGCCGGCCTTCAAGCCACAACATGCATACCACACAGGACACAGAAACAGAATGCAACCAACCACGTAACATCACTGACCGACCACAGATGCGTGTGTTGTAAGTGGTGAGCACAGCTCCGTGAAAACAGTGTATGATGTGAGAAGTATAAAAAAAAATGAGTCAGACTATTTTTAAGCATTAACTTCACACCTCCAGATTTGGATTACTGTGACTGTCTTTTAAAAACGAGTCATAAAATAAGCCTTGAGCAGAGATACACAACAGTACTGCAGATACCGAGGATGTCATCTTCTGATAATCCCTGCAGACATTCTAAAAATCTCTCTCACACTCACACTTTCACACTCTCACTCACACACACACACACACACACAGGTCGTTCCTCTGAACCCTTTCTTATTTGTACCAAAAAGTAATCTAAACCTCTCCACTCCCTATTTCCTACAGTTCCCAGAATTATTTTCAGCAGAATGAGAAAGGGTTTGAATTTGGAGAGAGTGATAGAAGAAAACATGCTTGACTTCAGTTCTTAAATAGATTGGCATAAAGTTTTGTACAGGCATCCATGGGCTCCATGGAATGAAGCCTACTGACTTATCCCCTGACTTTTCCTCTAGTGACACCAGCAAAACCACGTTTTTACTTATCCGGTGGAATATGTCTACATTTAAACAACATGGATTGACACAGCAGGCATTCAAGGTTCACAGATGATGAATCAGTTGTAAAGAAACTGACAGCATAGCCAGTTGTTGTGCCCCTAAAGCACGTTAAATGAGCACACCTGAAATGTCTGCAATAAGCCCCCATTGCACAGAAAAACGTAACAGTACATCAAGATCAAAGTTGAACCCAAAAGTCCCAGACTGTGAGGGATATTTATGTGGTGCCCAGATGATGAACCCCTCATCATTCCTCAAATCTTCAGTTTTGTTATTACCAAATATCTGCAAAACTAACGACATTGTTAATACACTAAACTAAGATAGTGAACATGGTAAACTTGTTAGCATTGTCATTTGCTGCTGCTTTGCATCTGTATGTGGAACTGTACTATGCTGTGTGTTAACTAATGAGTCGGTCTAGGCCTACCCTGTATGAAAAAGAGCTATGAGACAACATTGTTCTGAGCATTTAGCTCAAAGCAGCTCCAATGCAAAAGCTAGTGATTCAGTTCATCTTGAGAATTTAAAATGTTTGTTCGTGAACTGAATACCTCCAGTTAATCAGAAACTGTGCAGATGAGAATTAGGATTTATGAATTATGATACATCTGTCTGTTCTAAATTTAATAATTAGGTCTCTTTTCTTTGGTGAATACTTTGCATTTCTGTAGGTTAACACTTAAATTGGTTCAACCCTTTAGCACTGGTCTGGTGGCAGCTGCACTGCACTACATGTTCAGGACCTGTTTAAGAGTTCAGGGTTCTCATTGTGGATCATCACTCAGTAATGTCTAAATGTGGTCTTAAAAGTTATTCACAGTATTTGTTAATGGCATTAACTATTACACTGGAGCATCAGTATTTTAGAGTACTGCATAAGGCAGAGGGAGACTGTTCACATGTTAGGAGAGTCAAACCAAACTTAAAAATAATTGAAACAGAGGAAATCTGAGGCTTAATGTTAAAGTTGGAAAAATTTTGTTATTAACTGTTACCTTAAACTGACTCAGCTGTGGGAAGTTCCTCTGTGGATAAAGAAACACCTGTCACAGCTGCACCAGCGAACAGCAGAATGAGTGTCAGACACTCTGAGCCAATAGACGGGCCCTTACAACCCCATCATTTATTTATAATGTCTTTTCAACTGTGCAATATTGACTTAAACATTTGAGCATTTACCCCACTAATGTTTCCCATTGATGCCAATTAATGCATGCCACTAACTCACACTCTCTCTCTCCCTCCCCCCCGGTCAAGGAAGATGACCACCCACCCAAACTCTGGTTCTGCTCGAGGTTTCTGCCTGTTAAAGGCAGTTTTTCCTTGCCACTGTCTCCTAGCGCATACTCATGGTGGAAAGTCAAAGGTCAAAGAGTCTTTATTGTCCCAGAGGGGCAAATTGGCCTGCAGCCATAAAATACAGCACAAAAACAACGTCAACAAAAGAGACAAGACAACAGATAGACAAGTATGATTAGCAGCAGTCACTGGTTATTTAGTAGGCTCAAGACAGCGGGAACAGAAGAACTCTTGTGCCTATTTGTGGAGCACCTCTGCAGATAGTACCTACACCTTGATGGGAGTAACCGGCACTCTTCCTTTAGTGGATGGCAAGAGCGGCAATAATGCGTTGAGCCTTATTGTTATGCACCTGGTGTTATGTAGGTGAGTGGTGTGTGTGTGTCGGTCTAGACCTGCTCTATTTGAACAAGTGCTATGAGATAACTCTGTTATGATATAGTGCTATATAAATAAAATTGAATTGAATTGAATTGTACTGTATGAAAAAACGTAAAACCAAAGGCGCTTGTTCTTTTGCAGCCAAAGCACCAAGACTCTGGAACAATCTCCCCCTTCCTATTAGATCAGCTCAGTCTGTTGACTCTTTTTAAAAATGACTAAAAACACACTTTTTTAGATTGGCATTCTTTTAATTCTCTGGGGTGTTTTTAAGGATGCTTTGCATTTTCTTTTTTTATATTAACTTTTAGTTCTTTGCATCTTACATTTGTGTTGATGTTTATCATTATGTTTCATATGCCATATTTAATAGCCATTACTTTGTGCAATTAACATTTACTTCATAATGATAAGTTAAAACTAAATTATTGTATATTGTCACATTAACTGTACAATTCCCTAACCCTGCTTTTATTGTTGATTTGTGTTTTCAATGCTTTTAACATCTGATGCTTTCAGCTGTTGCCTTCTGAGAATAATGTGAATATTCAATTCAATTTTATTTATTTTATGGGCTTCATGGCTAACTCTGGCATATTTTCAGAAGTGTTATTAATATGCACTGTCCCTGTCAAATAAAGTTACTGAATTTATACTGTAGATTTAGATGTATAGTTCCCATTTCTCAGAATTATTATTTACACTGTTAAATATTGTATATCACGATCCCCATATTTTTACATATTTCTTTTTCTTATTGTCTATTATAATTTCTCATGTATATTTCTATTCAACTGCAACAAGACCAATTTGATAAAGTATTTCTGATCTATCCTTTTCCAAATGAAGAGCAGGTCATCCAGGTTGGTCGTTCGATACAGCTTCCTCCTGTCCACATTTCGAAGTGTCCTTTGGCAAGACACTAAATCCTAAATTGCTCCTGGTGGAAGCCAGCACCTTCATGGCAGGCACATCATTGTGTGCGTGAATGGGTGAATTAGACCAATCTGTAAAAGTCAATTTACAATTTGCAGACTGACTGAGAGCATCTGCGTCTGAGCATCTGAGCCTCGACTTAGATAAAAAAATCAGTGGATTTTGTGGTCCTGATTATTTGAGCAGGGTCACTGCCCTGTGGGGAAGCTGTGCTGCTTTATTCTTCACATCACTTGGAATACTTGAATGAAAACGTGTTTTGAGTATCAAAGACTTACAGCTCTGAAGGAAGCTTTTTTCCTTTGTCACACTCACCATGCTTGGCGAGGAGACATGTTGCGGTTATTTGCCTTCCATGCATACATTTCAGCATAAATGAACAAGACTGACTGGTTTTGATTAATGCTAATTTCTGTTTTGATACAGGAATCGCAAGAATTCATGTTCTTGAAGAACGTGTGTGTGTGTGTGTGTCTATCTATGTTTTGATATTTTCTTCGCAGGGACTCGTCCAAGCTAAATCCAATCTTCCCTCGAAGCAACAAGCTCAAAACGTTACAGAACTGCCCGCCAAATCCACAGGGGGTGAGTTTCAGTGAAGGATTCCTTTACTTATTGAAGTGTGTAAGTCCTGTGTATGTGTGATATTGTGAAAAAAGTGTCTTATAACTGCAGGTTTCTTTGTTTGCTCTCTCCACATCAGAAGGTAGGGTTAGGGTTAGGTAGGGTTCAGTCTTCAAAAAAAGAGGACAGAAGCATCAGGATGCATGCTCACAAACACACACAGATGCTGTAAATATCACAAACATATGCCCCTTACAAATGTGTAATCTGCACACACACTCAGTCAGATGATGGATCTGTAGCCTCCAGCAGCAGTGTGATACACTCATGTGCATTAAGATACTGTATCTGCAGACAAAAGGAGTCAACCTCCTCAGTGGGGAAAACCCATCACCTCAGCCTTATTCACAGCCTCCTGCTGCCACGAGGCTCTTGGTATCTCCAGCAAAGATAATGACAGATAAATAAACCATAGGATAACCATGCATACTTTCTCTGCCACACTGCTGCAGCCTCCTGTGGCACGATGTTGCAAACTAGACGAAGCAAGTGTGCCACAGCTGAACACACAAAAGATGCCGGTCCCTCTGCTCTCCTCTCACACAGTGCATTACATCAGTCCAGCTATCACGTATGGTATTAACACCCTGTGACTACATTTCAGTATATACATTCCTGAGATATCCATGTTTCTGGAGATGAGTGCAGATAAATAATGCATGCTGCTGAGATGCAGCACGACTGCTAAATGCACACACACACGCCTTTCCACCAGCACCCGCACAGCATGCAACACTTAAAGAAAAGCATCTACTAACATTACAGCAACACTTACACCCCCAATTCACGTGGTGTAAAAGGGCTGTCTTGCATTGTTATAAACACAGCACATTCTGTACTCCTTCTCTTTTGTTGTTGATGTTGACATTCGTCCCTCAGGTCTGCATGCCTGCACACTCCCAACTTAGACTGTACATCAAGTTCATCGCTCTTACACTGCGTTCAGATACCCAGCTGAATGTGAGCATCGTATTATAGCATGCACAAACAGGTTACAGAAGAAGAAGAGTTGTCTCACCTGTGTGTGTGTGGTGTTTTCTGTCCTGGCTGTGTGTGAAGCGCAGAGGTGAAACTTCTGTCTCACAAGCGCTGTTGGATAAATCTCTCTCTCTTTCTCTCTCTCCCCGCCCTCCTTGCTTTTTTCCTGTCACTCGCTGTTTTTCCTCCATCTGCCTCCTTCGGTGTCTTCAACCTGCTGCTGCTTGTCTTTGAAGCTTCATTAACCACCTCACCTACCCACACACACACACACACTATATATGCTAAGGGGGGATTGTGATCTGATAAGGAGGCGTGGAGGTGCAATGCGTAGCACTGCAGTGCAGCTGCTGGTGAGATGCAACCTAAATCCTATGTGTGTGTGTGTGTGTGTGTGTGTGTGTGCATACATGTGTGTTTTGCTGCTGTGTGTGTTTGTGTCTTCATGGATAAATAGGAGGGGAGGAGCAGCCGTGTCATAATAACAGTTGGGCTCCGCTATGAGCCGACAGTGCTGCCAACTTCCTCCCTCCTGCTCCTGTTGGGAGTCATTATCTCACCTCTTGCGGGGGGGCAGAGAGAGAATACATGTAATGCTTTCAAATTGAAATTCATCCTACCCTTCTCTCTTTTTAATCTCATTCAAATTCCACAGTCTGTTGCTTGCTCATATTTAAATGAGCACTTGACTAAATCCCTCCTGTGCTTTTGCTTTTTTTGGCTGGGTTTGGCAGGCTGCTGTGCTCTGTTGCATCCGAGCATCCTGGACGCTTTCCGGCAAACTGGTGTGCTCTTTATGTTTTGGCCAACACACAGAAATAGAATCAAAAGAGTGGGAAGCAGGGCCACGCAATGAGGCTAAACAGGTCTAAAAGGCAGGCTGGCATCTGGATGTAATGTAGTGTGAAGTCATATGATGTCCACTATCTGTCAGTGTTCTATGTAACTTTCAGGAGGATATCTGAAAAGTGTAAACAGACCCCTCTCTGTCAGTGTGGTGATTGCAAACATCATCAAATCCTCAATGTAGAAATGTTGTGGTTACCAAGAACTGGCATCAGCTCAATGAGATGAACGTGTATCTGTTAGTCTGTGATATTCTGAGTTTTCTCATTTGCTTTAAAGGGAATTTTTTCTTGTTTGAATTTGAGGCTACAACCACACTAATACATTTTCATTTTAAAATGGCATTTTAGCACAAAAACAATCTCATGTTTTATGATGGTTTCAGGAATAATCTCCATCGATGCGACACACCCTAAAATGCACATCACATGACCGTTCACATGATTCTTTATTAGTCCCTCAGTGAGGAAATTGCTGTGTTACAGCAGCAACAAAATCTGTATATATACAAAAACTATTGAATTTCCATTATTGCACGTATGAATATTGCACCACTCTCACTCTGTGTGTGGAGTCTGGATCTTCGGGATCTGGTTCTGCGCAGTCTGGATGCACACGGGTCTGGTCGAGTGGCTGCGGACCGCCTGCTACTGTTATTATTAGTGTAGCTGTTGTTGTACTGCTAATACTATTGGATGTTGATTTTGGCCATGGTAGGGGGAGAGGAAGACCAGGAGCTGGTTCTGTCACTGAAGAGGACAGACTCAGAGTTCTTCAGCTGACTTGCTGCCAGGACAGCAGAAATGCAGGTTGGTCAGTCATATATTGTTTTACCAAAGATCTATAAGTACAAGAGGAAGAACTAAGAACTACAAACCCACTTGACATGTTCATTCTAAACAGATGTTCTTGCTCAATTTCCAAACAGAATTGCAAGAATTGACACAAGAGGAGAAGTCCTGCAGATGGTTGTCACCTGTCTGCCAGTGGTTTTTTTGGACATCATCTGGGTGTCATGACTGGTGTGGTTCTTCCTGACCTTGCTCATTTCCGATCTTATTTAGAGTTGTTTCTTGTTCTTGTTAGTCTCCAACCAGTGTTGATTTCCCTTACCTACACTTCAGTCCTTCGTTGTGTGTGTGTATACACATAATGCTCAAAAAAATTAAAGGAGATTCCAGGAGACAGGCAGTTACTCTAGGAGAGCTGGACAGGGCCGTAGAAGGTCCTTAACCCAGCAGCAGGACCGGTATCTACTCCTTTGT